>UCOJ01000356.1:0-118920 GCA_900474305.1 Cecidostiba fungosa
CTCGTGTAATATTTGTATATATTTATATTTTGCTTGTCGTCTGCTTATTATAACTTTCAACACTTTTAGGAAAATCCGATAGGTGTGCCACTTTTGCTTGGACGTGCGAATAGCAGTTATGTAGGAGCGAAGGACCGGGTAATGCTATAGTTATCGAAATTTTATATAGCTTATATTTCAGAACAAGACTAATATTTTTAGTAAATAAATATCTACCTTTAAAACTGTAGAAAATGTTCTTAGCATATTTTGCAGAATGTATATAATTAACTTGCCGTATTTATTATATGGTATTAACTAAATCTTCTATAACTGCTAAAACAGCCTTCGGATTATCTGCAGCCGCCTAAAATAAGTAATGGTTCAAACATTAATTTTTATTTAAAATATAGAATGACCAGAAGTCCACTGTATCTGCATATAAATACCATGTGTCCAGCTCTGTCGATCCAAAACATTTTTAAATTTCCACTTTGTTTAATATAACCTTCGATAATATTATTTACAACAAGAGCCGTTCTCTCAGACGAAAACCAGTTTGTCGCATTTTTCCACTTGATTTTTTCCAGCCATTTTAAAGTTCCTGAAAAAAATTATCATATCAAATAAAATAAAATACGTGTTCAAACAAATGAAAAAGTAATTCATACCTGTTGTTGGAACCCATGCATCAAGTTGACCATTAAAGACGTATACTTTAACGTCCGTGAAATTCAGCAAGTATTCAACTATTGAAAAATATTAAATTTTAATATTGAAAAAAGTATAAACTATAATATAATGAATAAGAGTTTGTTACATTACTTTGATCGGTTACAGCTTTCATATAATCACCCTGCTGTGCATTCTTAACTTTAGACTTAGAGATTTCGAAAGTAGTATTTAAACCTAACGCGGCTTTTACTTTATGGTTCATCAAATCATTTAGTTCGCTGCTAAGCTTGCTAACACGTGGTTCTAAAAAAAATTATTTATGCACAATTATTATACATTAATTTTTATTAATAATTTTTCATCTTTACCTATTTTTAAAGGAGGCCTCTTAGATATTGCATTAAACTTATTTATATTTATCGATGCCTTGACCATGACGTCACGTGCCATATTTCCAAGTGTGAAAGCTTTCGACCAGTTTTCAGCTTCTACAGAAGCTTCAAAATTTTCATAGATCTTCTTGAGGTCGTGCAAAGTTTTTGTGTCCATTAATCCCTTAAAAATAGATGACTTATTTTATACAAAGTTTTTAAAATCGCATATCCTAGTTTATTAATAATACTTTAAAATATACCTACCAATTGATATGCATAATCACCCATAGATGTGATAATGTCCACGGGAGAAATTAAACCATCTCCAATCGCTATTCCTTTCAAGTTGCTTTTGATTAATTTATTTTTTTGTTCCTTTTTTTATAGCAAAAGCAAAATTCAATTTTCATAGTTAATATTCTCATTAAGAATATAATAATGATAATTAAGATACTAACCTCATACCAAATTTTAGCCAATTCAACAGTGTATTTTCCACCGTAAGATTCTCCAACTATATAGGTAGGTGTATTAACGAATTTAGGAAACTTTTGGTAGAAATTTTTCATACACACGAGAAGATCTGCTCCTATTTGAGCCACGTTTGTCGCTAACGCATCTTCGGAATCGACGTAACTGAAGCCAGTACCGACAGGATTATCAATAAACAACACATTGTAATGCTTCACCTACAACAACAACAATAAAATAAAACCAATTGCTTATTTTAAGTATCATTAATTGCCAGTAAGTGTTAGATATAATTACCCAAGTGTCGTTTCTCGGTTTCAAATTTATATCCAAAGGCCCAATTTCTCTGAAATTGCCCAATCCTGTCGAGGACGAGCCAGGACCACCTTGTAACCATATAATTAGAGGTTTTTCATGGTAGCTTGAACTTGCAGTCGCCGTTGTGTAATAAAGCCACCAAAATGTGTGCGCTCCTGGTCGAACTGTCGTATATCCCCATTCCTGATCGGTGGATCCAAAACCCTTTTTTCCTGTAGATTTTTACACAAAATGTGTTATATTACAACGACTTTACTTTTAAAGAAACTTTTTACGTACCTTGTACATATGTAACAAGCAATACAATAGTTTTTATTAGTAATATTGATTTAAGCACTATCATTATTTAAAACCTAAGAGGTATTTTTAATTATAAATTTTACTGAGAAAACGATTTGACACTAATTCAAACCAATGTGGCAATCTCTGCAGACGATTGTGCGAGATACAGTAGAATGAACAGTATTATACACTGGAGGCGTATATATAACTTCCTATATTGTGTAAAATATGATTGCTTTATGAGTCATATGAGTTGGTAACTAAGTAAAAATGCGAAGAAAATGTCTTATTTGTAAGTTATAAACAAGTGATAAAGCCGTACAAGGAAATTTTTCCGTGTTTATTTTTTCACGTGTTAATTGTAATGTAAATATTGCCTTTAAATTTCTTATGTATTTTATGATCTAATTATTTAGAAGAAGGAAAAAAATGATTGTATACCTAGGTTGAGTGTACAAGTATATTATATTCCGAAAAATACAAATGAGTTGAATGAAATGTATAACTTATTATTATTACAGGTACATTTATTATTCTAGGTAGTGGTTGTCTTCTAAAACAGCTAAAAATGTATTTGGATTGTCTACTGATGCCTGGAAAATGTAAGAATTAAAAAAAATAAGAATATATTTTTGTTAAAAATAATTTATTTTTGTCACGTACCAAATGTCCTGATCTGCGTTGATCCAAAAAATCTTTAAGTTTCCAGGTAATAAAATCAATATTAACTCACTATTTTAGTAAAACGATTTTGTTTAATGCATAGTTTACTAAAAATTATATAAATATACATATCAACATCATTTATAAAACAATTGTTTACCTATACTTATTTACACTTATTTAGTTCCTACTACTCTAAAAAAGATATGGTATAATAATAATCATTCTATTCGTTCTCCGGATGGATCGTGTCGTAACGATCTAATTCTGGCACTCTGGTTGTTTGTTTTCGCCTGCTATATCTCAATATATGCATGAATTCCTCACCTCAAAAAGTGAAAATTGAGAAAACATGATATCAAAAAGTCGCGAAGCGCGTCTAAAGCCACTGATGGTGTCTTTAGTATAAAAATATTAGTTTGTTCAAAGTGCTTCAATAAAATATTGTTCACGAGGTTTCGATCGATCGTCACCTCGTCGAGCTATCCAGTAAATCCTGAATAACAGCCTGAACTGCTGCTGGATTGTCTGATGTTGCCTATATAAAACGATTTTATATTTTAAATGTGGGAATTATAATTTTTAGACTAATCTATTATCTATTTCATACCATGTGTCCTGCTCTATTGATCCAATACATTTTCAGTCTGTCGAACTGCTTCACATAGCCTTCAATTACACCATTGACTACCATTGGCTGCCTCTTAGCAAGTCTCCAATTCTTCTCATATTTCCATTGCAACTCTTCCATCCACTTTAATGTACCTGAATATTCCAATAATTATGTATTAATTCAATAATTACAATCATCATCTCTAAGATAAAATTAATTAAATGCTCTTACCGACAGAATTAACGGCAATGTCAAATTGTCCGTTAAATACATACACGAGAAGATCGGTAGCATTGAGTAAAATCTCCACTAAAAACCACAGCATACAATCAGTAAATATTAGAAATCCATCAAAAAAATAATTTCGATAAGATTATCCAAAAAGAAAATTAAATGTGTATACCTTGTGTTGTGACAGGTTTCATAAAATCTTCTTCCAACATTTGATAAACAACGCCGGCTGTATGTCCCCAGTAAACCTCTAAATTAAGTCTCTGTTTCACCATCGTGTTCATCAAAATTGCGAGTTGATTCACGTTATCGTTATAGCTACCATAAATTACTTGATCGAATAGATTATCGCCGCTCAATTTTAATATCGACATAACGTTATAGAGATCAATACTGTTGGTCTCGTTGTGAATTGTCGAGTCCATTTGGAAGAGAAGTCTCGAAGCCTTTGTCCAACTTTCTTCTTTGCAAGCTTCTTTTATCCTGGGAGATGCATTTTTTATTTTTTCGTAGCCATACCTGTCTACCATACCCTGCAATTGATGTAAATTTAAGTTTCTTTTGGTCTTTATATATCTGTTTGATATATTCAATTAACAATTCAAAATTACCATGTACAAGAGAGATTCTGCATATTCGACTACTGAATGAACAGGAGATATCCAAGGACTTCCTAGAGCTATCCCTTTCAAGTTACTTCTTATGGTTCCTTTTATTTGTTCCTAAAAAATGAATATTTATTCAAAAAATTGTGTCAATGTTATAAGGTCGATAAATTGTTGCGAAAATGAAATTGATCGTGGAAAAACTATATTCATTATTTATATGATGTTTTTAAATAAACGAATCATATCATCTCAATATCTTGGTTTATAAGTACAATAATTATTGAAAATTTTACCTCATACCAAATATTGGCAAACTCTACAGTCATTTTTCCTCCATAAGATTCCGTGACAATGTAAGTGGGAGTATCGGCAAATTTTGGAAACTTATTGTAGAACTCGGTCATAAATTTAAAAAGGTCGTCCGCTATTTGCTTATTTGTTTTGCTATAGTGGTGGTGATGCTCGACATAACTGAATCCAGTACCAACTGGACTGTCAACGAATAAAACGTTATAATTTTTTACCTGAAAATAAAACAAAAACTTTGCATAAATAATCCATCATAAAAAGAATTGATTATAATTATATATTCGTTGATTTAATCACCCATGTGTAATTTCTAGACTTTAAATTCAAATCTAAAGGCCCCAATTGCATGAAATTTCCATAACCAGTGGACGATTGTCCTGGACCCCCTTGAAGCCAAATTATCAAAGGTTTCTCGTAATAATTTTTATTGACATCCGCAGTTGTGAAAAAGAGCCACCAAAACATGTGCGCGTAATCTCGAACCTTGACGTATCCCCATTCTTGTTCACCTTCGCTTAACAAGTCCTTTTTGGCTTCAAAATAAAGAATTATAGTTTACAAATGATAAGTATTATTAATTATAAATGATTTTTCTTTTACCACTACTAGTAGCACTAAAAAGGTACAAAAATAATAACAGCGAAACCTTCATTTTTGCACCTTCTGTTCGCGCGAAAATTGAAGAACAACTAATATATACCGAAATTTAGCGATTTACGAAGATGAGTAGCTCACACCATGCAAACCAAATTATCTTATCTTTTATGTAATTCAAGTGAGAAGAACACAAATATTGAGTGCAATTTCTATAGTCGCGCGTCAATCCGTTTAACTGTGAAATGTTAAATGATGCCCCCGTTATTGAAGTCACAATATAGCTGTGATACATATAGTTTTTAGGTCGATTTGTAATTTTATACGATCGTCTTGGAATACACATTTGAACTTGAATATGAATTATGCTTGCTTTAATTATATTGTATCAGCAAAAGTATAATTCATTTTATCTCGCGGTGGAAGACTATTTTATAGATTTTCTTAACCAGAGCAAAGAATATCCAGTTTATGAATGAAATCAATATTGATTTTGACTGGCTATGTGTATCAATGGTACTCACATGCATTGAACTGTCAACTTTTTACAATATATATTTATTTTAATTTTCTAGAATTTTTTAGCAATTGCGTTGGATACATTTTTATTTATTACAAAAGCTCAAAATCTCTTCAAACTTTGTTTATTTGAAAAAATTAATGATTTTAATTAAAAAAAATGAAAAATTCAATTTATATGATATTTAAATAATAAAAAATATTATAATTAGCATATTTCTAATAATCGTACACATCAAGAATGTAACAATTACAATAAAGTGAACAGGATTTATGATGCAGATGTAAGAAAATTACATATACTACGCAAGTATTTTATTGTTCTGCAAATAAGTCTGGGAAGTGTAAGTTATGCGAAGTTTATGTAAAGTATCTTCACGGGAGATAATTAGAAATCTTATAACTCTTAAAATTCTGTTCAGTACATGATTCTTGGCATGAATTATTCAGATCATCTTGAATAGAGCATAAATTAAGTGCAAAAATCTTTTGAGAATTTTCGAAATAATATACTTTCTTATCAAAGTTCGAAATGTAAATAAAAAATTCTACTAATACACTGAGAAGAAATTGATGACGCAGGTGTAATTAAAAAAGTAACGATTATCATCTGTAAAAGAAATATGAAATATATTGGAGTTTCTCATGAATTTAAGAGTAATTTTAATTTTCGAAATGATATTCTTTTTTTATTTTGCAAATTTTAATCATGTATTAATCGAACCACTTTTATTAAAAAATTCGGGATCGATTAAAATCTTATTAATATATCATTCAGTTGCGAAAAATAATTTTCTTTAAAAACTTACCCACTCCTAAAAACGTCCTTCCACACTATATTCATTAACACACTCCGCAACCCACACAATACAAAATCAATAACTCAATGGACTGCAGCCAAAATTCAAAAGTTTTCAAGCTCTAATACAAGCTTATTCATAACAGTAAAGCCCCCAGCTGGTAAAGTCCTCACCCAGTCTTTATCGACCGAATCACGTGTGTTTACATACGGGTTCCACATCAGTGGCTTCTGCTACGCCTAAACATGGAAGCTCGCATTCACGCCGTCACGAGATAAACATAATAAGCAAAGAATTTCCATCCACTTTGTATATTCGTCAACGAAAAAGTTCACAACGAAAGTCGAGCAAAATGTTGATTCGACGAAAAATTTTGCCTCGAACGGCCAGCGACATCCTTTCCACGACGTTCCTGCTGATCATCGTACCATTGCTCTACTGGTTTGAGCTATGGGTTGTCCTGCCTAATCTGTATGAACCAGGCTCTGCTATGTATATATTCCACTTTTGTCTGGGAAGCTTCATCATGATTAACATTGTGGGAAACTTTACGTATACGGTCCTCTGCGATACTAGCACTCGACAAGTGGTGGTGCCGACGAGTAGAGCCAATGTCAAGGAGGGTTGGAGGCTCTGCGCTGTTTGCGAGTCGGTTGCACCTCCTAGATCCTGGCATTGTACAACTTGTGACACATGTATCTTGAAGAGGGATCATCATTGCATATTTACGGCCTGCTGTGTGGGACATTACAATCATCGATATTTCCTGATGTTCATCTTCTATCTGTTTGTTGCTACGGTCTATTCGTTTGCTTATAATAACTATTTCATCTGGAGCAGGATACAGTTTGAGTTTCCTATGACTATCGTCAAACTGGTGTTCCCTATGGCTATATTTATATTTGGATTCGATGGCTCGATGGAGCAGTTCTACTTGATGCTGTACATTGTCACTGTTATAGGAATGCTGTTCACCGGTGCTCTTTGCTTTTACCATTTTAGTCTGCTCTTCAATGGCTGTACTTCTAACGAAAGAAACAAGAAGAACTATAATTATAGTTTGGGATGGAAGCAGAACATTAAAGAGGTGTTTGGTGACAAATGGTATTTGGTATGGTTGATCCCCTACGTTCCGTCCAAGTTGCCGCAAGATGGAGTGTCCTGGCATAGATGCAGCAAGTGGAATATGAACAACAGCAAGTGCAAGTAAAAGCTTGCAGTTAAGAGTGAGAAAAAGAGTGAACTGCTTGTATAGAATTAATTGTTGACAACATTTGCACTAAGGGACCAACTTATATGTAAATACGTACATATATGAACAAATTATTTTATGTAGTAGACCTCATTTTGTTAGGGAGATTTTGTAAAGCTTAATTCTCTAAACTTCGTACAGCTTGTATGTTTCATATACTTAATTGAGCGAGCAATAGACTGAAATAATGATTACAAGAAAATAGTGTATACGTGTGTTTGAAATTGTTTATATGTAAAAAATGTTGTAATATTGTACTGAAAGTGTATATGCTTATTGTTACTATGAGAAGAGATCAATTTTTCACTTTTTTAAAATGAAAGAAACAGTTTGAATTTTGTTTTTATCGATGCACAATCATGGTTTATAAATTGCAGAGTTATATAATTTAATTTATATATGTTTATATCACTCATACAAACTTACATATGTCAATCAAAGTTTTGTGCATTTATAAATAATACAAATATTACTTATCTATACAATGATGTTCTGTGATAGAGATGAGTTTGCTTGAAATGTGCAATAAAAGCAACCATTCTTGTGTTCATTACTATGAAACTATGGGAATGTGAATCACTACACTTTATTGAAATAAATTATAACATAATACAAAATAAGTACTTCAATACATTTTTATTTCTTATCCTTTATAATTGCATATAAAAAATGTAGAATTTTTAAATTATATTTATGCACTCAAGCATACAATTATATATATATTCACTCTTAACTTCAAAGATTTCGTCAAATGCAATTAAAGTAATGATCCCACATTTTATACGACAATTCAAAAAATTCAAACAAATAAGTATAAGTAATGCCATCTATCAATTCGCAGAAAACAGTCCGAATATCCGGCAAGAGAGATTTCGTCATTTCCACAGGTTAGGTTAGACCCGTACGTGTGTATATATCTATACGGGCTTGTCGGCGATTCTTTTCACTTTAGATTCAAAGAAAAACATTGCCTTGAATGAACAAAAGAACGGAATTTGGTTAATTCGTTGTAAATATTTTTCGACAATAATTAGTATAAGGATCGAGCAATGGCTTCACCAGCACCAAAGTCCCCCGAACAGTCGGAGAAAAGTCGAAAATACGACAGGCAATTGAGGTAAGGTATATTTTGATAAAATGAGATGATTAACTGATTTGGAAAAAAAAGAGAAAAACGGAATTAAAATGATATGGCTCGATTAATTTGAGTAATCGCAGATTTACTTTAATGTTTCTGTGAATTAATTACAGGTTATGGAATGATCATGGACAAGCTTTACTAGAAGCAGCACACATTTGCCTAATAAATGCTAATGCACTTGGCACTGAAATTCTTAAATCACTCGTACTGCCAGGAATCGGTGCCTTCACCATCATTGATGGAAACAAAGTGACGGATGAGGATATTGGATCCAAGTAAGAAACTAATATATTGAGTAAATGAGTCGAAAGATGGCAGTAGACTTCTATTTTGTTTTGTAAACATGTAATTTTGTCATTTAATGATCTAATCATTTGTTTATAAAATTTAAATATCCGATGATAACACGTATCATAATTTTGTAATTATCTTCTACAAATGCTTATGCTCTTTTTTATTAGTTTTTTCCTAGATGCAGATAGTGCAGGTAAATCGCGTGCCCAGGTAGCTACGCAACTACTGCTTGAACTGAATTCCGATGTTAGAGGGGATTACATTGATGAGGGACCAGAACAAATTTTAAATAATAGTCCAGATTTTTTCAATAACTTTACCATTGTGATTGCTTGTGCAATGCCAGAGAAGTAAGTTTGAATTTTATTTTCTAGTTTTTTTTTTACAATTTTTAATATATTTTAAAATAACAAAAATATTGATCACAGGTCACTTATCATACTATCCAAAAAGCTGTGGGAATTAGATATACCTCTGATTGTGTGTAGAACAATAGGCTTTATAGGTAGTGCTAGAGTTCAAATCAAAGAACATACTGTCATTGAAACGCATCCAGACAATGAAATACCTGACCTGAGATTAGATAAACCATTTGAAGGATTGAAGAATCACTTTGACAATATAAATCTGGATGCTATGGACTTAAAAGATCACTCTCATACACCTTATGTAATTATCCTGTACAAGTACTTACAGAAGTGGCTTGAAACTCATCAAGACTTACCAAAAACTCGCGTTGAAAAGGAAGAATTCAAACAAATGATCAGAGATGCCATAAGGAAAGATGAAAACGATATTCCTCTTGACGAGGAGAATTTTGAAGAAGCTATAAGAGCAGTTAATACGTGTATTCGTCATACAATTGTGTCAGGGAGTGTCAGTGAGGTTCTCAATGACAATAGCTGTATCAATATGAACTCAAAAGTAACTATTATATTTATATATTTAGAGAAAATTAGGCTTTAAACGCAAAATTAATAATTTTGTAAATTGTATATATTTTAGAGCAGTTCATTTTGGATTATTGCCAAAGCTATAAGGGATTTCATGGAAAACGAAGGTGATGGACTTTTACCTCTAACAGGTGCACTGCCAGATATGGTAGCTGACACTGAAAAATTCGTTTCCCTTCAGCAAGTGTATGTACAGTTTCCTTATGATACATTTTATTCAACCAATTTTAATTAAAAATGAATTTTTCTATTCTTTTTCTAGGTATCATAAGCAAGCTGTGGCTGATGTGGAGGCAGTGTGGAGGAGGACTCTTATGCTGTTGAGGCAATTAGGTAAACCATCAGATTCGATACCTGAGAAGGATGTAAAACTATTTTGCAGGCATGCGTCTGAACTTTGTGTACAGAGGGGGACTTCAATTGCAGATGAATATGATCCTAAGTTGATTAATACCAATGAAATAGGTAGACCATCTAATACAAACGTTTTTTGGAATGAATATTTTTGAAAGTTTTCTAAAATAAATAAAACTTTTTCCCAGCACAAGAATTGGAAAATCCTGAAAGTCTAATGGTGTACTATGTAGTATTAAGAGGAGTAGAAAAGTTTCAAGCAGAGTATAATGCTTATCCAGGTGAATTTGATGATCACGTAGAACCTGACATTGTTAAACTAAAGGTATGAAAAACTAAAGATTTTCAAGATTTCTATTCCCACACTTAAAATAAATTAAGCATGTGTAACTACTTAAATAATTTTACTTATTTCAGGCCTGCATATCAAAGTTATTAGGGGAATGGGGATGTGGACCACTGGTGAAAGATGATTATGTGCACGAGATATGTAGGTTTGGAGGAGCTGAATTACATTCTGTTTCTGCAACCCTAGGAGGCCTTGTGGCACAGGAAGCAGTGAAATTCATAACACATCAGTACAAACCAATCAGTAATACTTTCATTTATGACGCGGCCACGTTAAACGGAGTCACCTTCTTTTTCTAAGTTAAACAATAAGAAAACAAACTCGTTATTATTTAATTATAGTATTTAATAATTGAATTATTACGAAATACAATTTTATCATTTGTATATCGCTGGTACATATTAATTACGATTCTTCGAGAATTGATAAAAACTCAATCCAAAAGTAATGGCTGATACACTCTTCTGTGCTATTACAGTTTTATGAAAATTTTATACATATAAATATCTTAAACAATATATTTGGTTATAAAAAGTTCATGACGGGTTTATCAGCGATTTGAGGTACGAAAGATACGTTATACATAGTAGAAAATACGATTTAATCATTGAACTTAACCAAACACTCTTTAATTGTTTTTGGAATGAAGTTATTACACTACTATCGCCTGCCTCGTCCTCTTCCTCTGCCACCACGACCTCCTCTGGCACCTCGTCCTCCACGTCCTCTGCCTCTTGCAGCTCCTAAAAGAATGGGAATTAGATGTGCATTCATTTATTGACAACTCGAAAATACGGAGAACCTGTTTAGCAGAGTACATACCTCGTGCTGCCTCCTTCTTCTTAGCTTTGGCTTTAGGTGTGTCATCGATTAATAACGTTTCCAAAGGTAAGGAGTCTGGCAGGATGTAGTATCTAATGTTGTTTCCTCTTAAGCTAAGAGTATCCAGTTGCACTGGATCTCTATTTTTTATCGTCATCTTGACTGTCTTTAAATGTGTGTTCATTGCTACGTCAACACCTAGAAGTAAAAGATACTTTGTTAACAAAATAATTCACACTTGGCAGTACGTCACAATCAAAGTGAGAAACTCTAAGATTCCAAAGTTTGTTCCAAATTTTCGAAACAAAAACTAAACTGAATTTTCATTTCATAATGTTATTATTTTTGGAGTAATTTTCAAATACATCCACTCGTGCTCCAAAACATAATTGACAAAATATCCTTACCAGTGATAGTTCCATGAACCTGGGTTCCATTCTTCAGCTCTATCGTGACCGTTTCGTGGCTCAGTTTCATCAAAAACCTGCGTAACAAAATAAAAATTTTTAAAACCTCTCCTAGAACCGCATTAAGGTTAGAAATGACGCGTGGATGTTTTCAAAGTTTATACAAACAAACAATCGTTTATTAGCCAAACTTTTTTGCGGAAAAGCAGCAGAGGAAGTTGCTGCAGTCGTCTTACCTCACGAGCTTCATGATGCCGGGAAATCTGTGTAAATATTAACAATCGAATAAACAGCAAACACCGGCTACTATCATAAGTACGGTATCCGCTGAAACGGCATCGGCAAACATAACCAAACTCCGGTGAGCGTCATGTGCGCGCAAAAGTGCAGTTTTGACGTTGTCAGCAGTGGCCGTGTCAGCACTGCGAAAGTGGCATTTAATTTCGTTCGAAAAGGGTATATAAATCTCACGTTGAAAGTTGAAGCAAACAAATATAGTTATAGTCTAAACGTTGTAGTTTCTTGATTTACGAGATCTTCGTTTTCTAATATAGCGACGATAACTTATTTAAGTTACCCATATTATAACGATATTCTTTTACACAGTCTGAAATTGGAGCGAAACAAAAATCGTACAAATTTTATAAACAGCGTCCTGTCACGCAAATTTTTCTGAAAAAATCGGAAAAATAACGCAATAACAGCTGCTCCATAAAAGTTGGTAATTCGAGTCCCTCCTGACAATACGGCACAAAAGAGAGCCAAGAGTATACACGTATATATCGGAACTCGTCCAAGCGGTAATCCGATAATTCTCGTTTAATTTATCGCGGCAATACACACATATATATACACATACTAATTCGATAAAATGTTTCAATACGAATCGGGAAATTTTACGCTTGAAAATAGCAGCAGACATAAAACCTCGCGCATATATATACACGGTAAATATACATATATATATTTCGTCTGTCTAAATTGGCAAAGTGTCAGTGTGTGTATGCAGCGCAGCCCTGTCATTTCAGAGTCGAGTTTTATTAATTTGACGTCGTGTAATATATATCCGCCGCAAATGGACACATTAACCAAAATTTATGCAAGTTTTTATTGAGGTCGTTGTTGTAAATGTGGCTAAATATAGCCTACCATCGTCGTCACTGTATGTATACATACATATATGTAACGTAAGCTCGTTTTCAGCTCGTCTCGTGACAGTGGAAAGTTGCTTTTTTGTTGCTGTTATTGTTATATATTGCTCTCTACCCACGTATATATATACGTGTTTGCAAAACGGGCGTATAGATAAGAGAGTAGACTCCGGCGCGTCGCCTTATAATATGTGCCACCTACTATTTCATACTCGTATTTTAATTATGTCATAAACAGGTTCTTCATTATAAAGACCTAATGGGTTTCTTAATTAAAAATCATTGTACCAGAGACGAGAGTGTGCGCGGGACTGTTATATAATTAATTGATTTTTTTTATAATTGAAAAATGAAAATAATTCTTCAAAAAGTAATCTATGAAATTTCGTATTTCCAGGCGCACGCATGATCCCAGCGCTATATGTCTCCATCTTCTCATCATCGTCAGGGTCGCAAACTCTTGCCAAGTATATATAAAACATCATCATCCCCATACGCATATACACATCCAACATGGCAACCCCGGAGCTCTTGCGCAGAGTAAGTATATACGACGAGAGAGAAACAAGTCGCCCTCTCTCTCTCAAAGCCCACACACTCGCACCTCGAACTTTATACACCTATATAAGTACCTATATATATATAACGCTGCGCAGAAAGGAGCTGCGAACCCGGCGAGAAGAGACTCATGCGCGCGCGAAAAAGCCGCTCTGCTCTGCTGTGCTATCCCCCAGTATAATATATAGTATATACATATATATAAAACACCGTCTCTCCGCCCACACCGACGGCGGCGCTGCTGATCGCGGTTCTCTTTCAGAGCTCTCGTCTCTCTCTCTCCGCGAGCCTGCAGTAGTACAGCCCCGACGGGCCAACGAATAAACGGCTCTCGCGTGCTTATATATACACACATCTGTCTCTCTCTCTCTCTCTTTCAAAGTCGCGTTTAACCTAACGTACGTGTGTAATAATAACAACAATAGTATATATATATATACGTGCATCAGCGACGTGTGTGCTATACAACGAAAGTGCGAGTGAGATAAAGAATAAGCGAGAGAGAGAGAAACGCGGAGGCGCACATCTGCCGCGCCGCCCGGACTATAACGCGCGCGCGAGAGAGAGGTTATAGTATCCGCCAGAGTTATAGAGAGAGAGTCGACGGACGAGAGCTACTATTATCCGCGTGTGTGCGTGTTGTACCAGTGCTATACCCGGAGTCTGCAGCGATCGACGTGTGCAGTGCAGAACCTAGACATCAACGTCTCTTCTCTCTCTCTCTCGTCTTTACTGTATTCTTACAAGTATTTAAGCTGAGCCAGCAGCACTTGTGATAGATTGATAGATACCTATACGTGTGTGCTCTCTCTCTTTGCGTATATATATATAGCTATATATATATATATACGTACACACGTCGCGCGAAGAGAGAGGACGGTGTGCGTGTGACTCTCCGCTGTGTGTACACACCGGAGCATAGAGAGAGAGAGAGAAGCAGGTATATATACATATATATACACTATACGGATCTCTCTCTGGTGACCGCTGCTGCAGTTCGTTTTCATTCACCGAGTCTTCATATCTAAAGGTTTGTTTTCCCCGCGAGATATGTGATAGAGTGAGAGCTTGCGTTCTTTCCTTGACCCAGACACATCTATCTCTCTTTCTCGCGTCCTGATCATGGCTATATCTACACCTATATCCTCCTGCCTGCGTGTCAGCTGTTTCGTCTCTCTTTCTCTACTTATGCGTGTATCGGGAATTTTTCTCTTCTTTCTCACGTGTGTGTGTATGTGTGTGGCTCTCTCGCCACCTATATACACCTACGTGTTTACCTGCGTCTGGCGACACTACTATATTACGAAGGTTATGGCGCTCGACGCTTGCATAATTCCGAGTTTCGTCGGCTTTTTTCATTTGCTCCTATATACTTGTATATATAATACCTACACCTGGGCATTGATTTTGCCATTATATACGCGTGGCGCGCTGATCACCGCGAAAATAACGTCCGCGTATTTATAATTCGCCTATGTAAATACGAGCGCGATAACGAGCTGATGCAGCGCGCGTCACGTGGTGCATCAGTCTCTCTCTTTCTATCGTCGCGTTGAAAAATTGCGCTCGATCTTATACACCCTCGGTGATTTTTTTTTCTGCCTTCTTGGAATAAACACCGAGACGATCAATCGTGCTTAATGAAGAAAAAAAAAGAGAGAAAATATGATCGACTACTGCACCGTGATCCATCAGAATTATTAAACAAATCGTTCTTCCTGTCGTCTCGGCGAAGAAGACGCAGTATTAAAGCGATTTTTTTCCTGAAATTCGTGCAAGACACGCGAAAATCCCCGGGGAAGAGTAGCGGAATTATCGACTACGTAGCAAAAATTTATCAAATTTCGCCGCATGAATTCACGCAGAGGTACAGAGAAAGAGAGAAAAAAAAGGTGGAGGTTGTCCTTATCCCGTGTGTGTGTGTGTGTGTGTGTGTGTGTGTGCGTGTGATGGTGTGCTGAGAAAATAAAGAGAAAATGTGCGAGCGAGAGAGATTGATCAAAGTTTATTATTGTCCGCGAGCTTTATTATTATTATTCTATAGTTTTTTTTTTAAAGTTTCGCCCTTAAAGTGTCGAAGACTAGATTCATAAGCGTCAACTTTTCTCTCCCAGAGTAAATTCGCCAAATCCGATAATAGCCGCTCGCGGAAGTAGCAGACGACGTCGACGAGGACAAAAAGAGAGAACTCGGCGTAAAACTGTCAAACGCGATAAACGCCTGGTTCTCTCTTTCTCTCTCCCTCTTTTTCTATGTGCTACGCGCGTATAATACCTAATGGATTAAAACCGTACGTTTTTCCGGGCGTCCGATAAAATTTTTACGCACACGTCGATAGTCTCTCTTGCGAGGGTGGCTGCAGAGTATATGTATATATGTATATGAGAATAAAGAGAACGAGTGGATGTCTGTGTGTGTGTGAGAGAGAGTGTGTCAAGGCGAGGCATCGACTTCCTGGACCTGCCAGCAGAAGAAGAAGAAGAAGAAGAAGAAGAAGAAGAAGATTTCGAAGAGGAATACAACGCATCAGTATCATCGAGTGGTGGTCTTCGTCGAATAACGTGATGCATAAATATACAAAGATATACAGAGAAAAAGCGGGGAACGTCGAGATGAGTGCAGCACGCGCGAAATGATCCGCGTGCAGTGTGCCGCCGCGCTAGCAGACGACAGAGAAGCAAAGCAGCCAAGTGCGCGTGCGCATGACGCAGGAGGAGGAGGAGGAGGAGAGAACACACGCGCCGACACCCGGTGAGTTGTTATTTTCACGTTCTCACGTCCAATTGATTTTTGGCCTTTCTCGGCGCTTATATTCTCACGTGTGTGCACACGCACGCGCTTGGTATATATTATGGGAATTAGCTCTGAGGGACTGTGTTTAATTATTTTCGGGAAAATAGGAGGATGCGTGAAATATTTAGGGGTTTTATAGGATTCCGGTGTTTTTCCGGACGGTTATCGGGAGATGAGGAAAGTTTTTTTTTTGGAAGGGGAGATAGTTTTGTTAGTTCTTCGGAAAATCAGGGGAGATTGTGTTTACAGAGCTTTTGATGGTCTGCATAAGGTTGATGAGGCGTCGGTCACTCAACAAGTGGACTTTTTTCGTTGATGAAGGAGAAAAAATGTAGTTACTCTGCTATAGGAGAGGATAAAAAGGGCATTGATTTTTTTTTAAACATGTGTCAAAGGTGAACGATATTATCTGGGTCAAATACATTATTAATTTGAATGTTGATGACATACTGAGATAACAGTGTGTTATCTGAGTCAACAGTGTTTCTTGAATATACTTCAGTTAGCGGTGAAAAATAACAGTATATTTGATATCTAATAATACTGTCGCCGGATTGTCTCTTAATAGTATATTATTCAAAATGACTTAGTGATTGTCAAAACGACATTGAAACCCAATATGCGATCACTCCTTTTACTCGAAATAAATGTCATTTATTTACTATTGTTGCAACGTTTTGAATTTTTAATAATTTCAAACCCACAAATTACTGAACGCAATGAACTTCCACGTTAACAACATCTAAACGTAACAAATGCTTAATTAAGAAACAACAATATAGCTAGCAGCAGCTTTAGTGTACGAAATACGCAATTTCGAGAGCTTGTTTCCTCCTCACACACATGCATTACGTAAATTCGCACACAAGATCTCATAGATAAAACTTGATGTGTCTCGAGTGCAACTAGCGGAACGTACCACACATTTTACGGTTAGTCTATTGGATTCTGTCAAGAGCTGCAATGGACAATGTTTAATTAGAATCCCCTTGTTTACCCCCATAATACCCTGGACCACCCGTTGATTTTCGGATCTAGCAAGTTTCCTCCTACAAGTCTCGTCTGAATTAAATCTACGAGGAGAAGATGCAAACTAGGGGGACGACGACGTGTGTGTCTCGAGATGAAACGTTAGTGGCGTTCATTACGCCGTGATGGAAAATTAACGAGTGTCCCAACATTTTCTTCTTTATATAATTAAAAGAAAAAATAAATACAATACACTCGATTAATCCCTTGACCTATTTCGAGCAAACTACATATTGATCACTCGATTTTCGAAAAAAGTTTTTTCAATCAAACATAAAAAAAACGTGCTCGGCGTTAATTTTCCTTCAGCTTCGATTTTTTCATCCAACTCTCGCATCAAACTATACACTTCAAATCCCGCCCCTCCATTGAAACAAATGCTGAGAGCACAAGAGGAGTAGCGAGTTCAGCAGCGCGAAAGCCAACACAGATAGACATCGGGATAGAAAGAGAAAGAGAGAAAAAGAAGCTTCTCTCTGACTCTCTCGTCTCTCTGCATTGTTATTCCGGGAAGCATGCGACGATTGTCTTAGACGAGCTTCCGGAACGAAGAGCAGCGACGCAGTGAAGCGTTGCGTCGAGGGGATGATGATGACGCCGCCTTTTGCATTATTTTCTCTTGACGATAGTTTCTTCTCTCTTTTTTTTACTCTAATATATACGTGTGTGTTGTATATATAGGCGTGTCTAGATATTTTTTGAGGGACACAGTATGTGTTACACAGGAAGTGAGCTGTGTGATGTAAACAGCCCGCAGGTTTCCTGTATAGTACAGTCGGTGGACTTATCTTTCTTTTTTTTTCGGTGAGGCGATATGTGCACAGGCTATATTAGTTGTGTTTTTTTCGGAGTTTCTTTAAGGCCAGGGTTTGAGGACAGGATATTTTTAGGGAGTTTTTTGTTGGCTGTTTGTTGTTTGAAGTTTTTTTAGGGCTGGCGACGTTGCGTAGGATCTGGTAATGGAGTTAGCAAACGGTTGATGAGAAAAAGACAAAGTGGATGGTTGTTATGCGTTTGCTGACAAATTGTTCTAATGTGAAAATAAACTGGGGTTATTTTTGAATGTTTGTTGTAATATTAGTATTTAAATAGAAGAGTTTTGTGCGCATATAAAAAAGTTTGTGTGGTGGAAAATATTAATTAATGAGATTTTTCGACCGATTAAGAAAAGAAAAAGCTTTAGCAATAGCTGTTCTGAAGTTTTAATCTTCTTTTCTCTGATAGTTACTAATTATAAATAATGGTTCACACTCAGGCTAGCCATCTTTTAAAGCTTAAATACTTTAGAAACTTCAGTGCAAAGCATATATTTCGAGATATATTTGAATTCCGAGATATTATCGTTTAAAAAAAATTGAATCTCTTCACGTCCAGATAAATAAAGAGCTATCGCAAAGTTTCTCATGCTACTAGAAAGTAAAAAAAAACAATCTCAATTTCTATTATTTTAAACCCCTTTATCTTTAGCAAGAGGCAAAAATCCCTGTTGATATAAAGTATTACGTTTAAGGGCTTACCTTTTCCAAGTCCACTTAGCATTTTCAAGTCAATTTATTCTTTGTAAATATTCATATATTTCTTTATTAAAAGATTCAATAAGATTTATTGGTTCTCAATTATGCAATATTTTTCATCATAACGCAAGATTTATACATATCGTCAACAAGTTGCTTTCTCGATTCTATTATTCAATCCACGATACATATATAATTTAGTTAAATATTTCAGCCTTAAATAGTCGGAGCAAATAACATTCCAATTATATATATAGATTAAATAATTAATATACACGCCGAGAGCGCTATAGTATCTCGGCTAGTAGACTTCCATACTATAAGTATCTATAATAGATGCTATACAATATGTGCATACAATTATACTGCCGTTTAGATTCTCATTGCTTGCATCAAAGCGTAATTATACATCACGCACATACTCTGAGCACTTCTCGCGTGTGATATTTGCTCTCAGAAACTGTAATTGTCAGACAATTTATATTTTGTGTAATAGTTCGATGGAGTTGAAGGACCATATACAACCAACCGCGAAATTCGATTATCGGCTTGAAGTTTTGTTAGCAGTGGTTTACACACACACACATCTCTCTCTCTCCTGTGTGTGCTATTATGACATACGCACTTTATTAATAAACTCAGATTGATATATCTCGCTGGTTCTACATTAAAAGTTGCCCGAGAACATTAACGACTCAATTAATATACGGTGTATCGAGTTATGGAGGAGCAACAGCAGCCGTTGATGGAGAAATTGATTTGGAAAATTACGGGGAAACTTGGATTAGATCATGTAAACAGTAAGTTGGTTATTGAAAAAAAAAATAGACAATCAGAAGAACCAGGAAATGCTTGTGACAACTTAAGCTGGTTTGATCTGTCAGGAACGTCCGCTAAGGCAACATCTTAATGACGTAGGCGTGAGTCGATAGCCGCAATCGTTTCCTCTCTCGGCCTGTCTATGCGTCCGCCTTGTTGTGATAACTTAATTGGAAAGATTATAACTTAATGTACACTGTGTTGCACGGAAAACTATATCAATATTAGGAAGCTAATAGAAATATGACGAATTGCTGACGGTTGTATTTTATTTTAATAATAAACTCTCGAACAAACCATTTCGAACTTTGTACAATATATTTTGCACGAATTTTCATTTACACAGGATTAACATGTAATTTATGAATATTTATTCAACGATTAATTTTTATTTACACTCAGAAAATAAATATAACAAATGAAAAGCTTCAGATTATACTAACCAGCATCATACGGCGTGTGTAAAGTATCGGAAATTGAAAATCGAAACGCGGCTTGGCGAAAATTTGATTAATTACACAATCTAATTTAGATAGCATGAAATGGTCAAGGCGCGTACTCTCAATCTCTCGGTTATAGAGGTACAAACTGCAGTGCTGACTATAACGCGCGTCTGGCCGAGTGAGATTAAAATAAACCAATATCCGATCACTTCAGCTCCTAAGTATCGAGATGATGGGTTTCGCGCTTTTAATAATATTATCGTACCAATTGCTTACTTCTGATAGCAATGTTTTATTTTTTCACGAAAGGAATTAATTTTCTCATTTGGGTGAAAATGTTTCGAGTATGTATAATTTGCATAATATGTTTGTGATAATTGAAGGAATATATCTGACTGAAGTTTTGAAGAAACGTTTTCTCAAACCCAGTGTTAGCAAAAATACTTTTTAAACTAAAAAAATTATCTAATTCTACTCAGAATTTTTCTCTGCGTAGAAATTTATAATTTACAAACAAGAACTCTGAACCTCTGTATACAATATATTTTTGATTTAAAATATCCAATAGTCTAACGAAACGATAAATTCTCTTGGCAGCTAAATTAAAAGCAAGCACAACAATGGCCAGCGGGCATGCGGATCACCTCTAAATCATCGTCATTCCACCCGAAGCTTTTTTTACCCTTGATTTCGTGTTTTGCGCGGCCGGTGAAAATGTGTGTCGAAAGCACAGCAGCATAGCTCGCGCGACACTCCGCACTTTCGAAAAGCGCATCATCTGCAGCAAGAGAGAGAGTCTATATTTCTATTCTATTTATAATATATATACGAAGTATGCATGTTTGCGCCTGTACCCCAAAAATTCCATTGTCACACAAGACACACAAATTTTCCTGCGCGATACGAAAATTCAATTAAGCATAAAGCTAATGAATTATCCCGTTGAAAGGGCGCGACGCCGGCTGGCATCAAGACAATCGCGTATCTTTCATTCCCAGCAACAAGTTATAAATCGAGGACGACGTGCGCGCACACGATTTTTGACGCGGTCACGCAAGTATAGCAGCAGCGACGACGAAAAGAAAAAATCCATACGGCCCAGGGCCAGAAGCTTGACTCGGGGAGAGAGAGAGATATCTTGGGCTTGGCTCTGATGCTCGCTCCGCTTTTCCCAGACTACAAGGTAGCGGCTCGCTCGCGTGCCAAACTGCCAATTCCTTTATATCGATTCGATCGCAAGCTCGCGCAAGCTCTGCATGTGCTACCTATCTCTCTTGCTCTGTCCCGGGGCATATCCGCATTCTCGTCTCGCTCGCGTCGAGAGGATCTGTCTATGAAGTTTCTCTTTTTTTTGGGAGGCTGTTTTTTGGTGTACATTGTAATCTCTCGGATTCGACACTTGCTGCGAAACGTATTTTTTTGCGTATGGTTTCGAAGGTATAGGCTCTGCTGCGCCTTTTTGGGGCTGATTTTTTTTATTCGTGACTGTTTCGAATCACGATTCAAGCTCTCGCGATTTATGGATTATTTTATGTGAGCTGTATTTCGTGAGAGCGTGTCGTTGTCAATCGCATTACTGTGTCGGGGCTAGTTTTCTCGTTTGGGTTTAACGATTTTATCGAGATAATTGATTATAGGAGATAATCTCCTTGTTGTTGAATATTTCCTGTAATTTTTCTTTGTAGAAGCTTAAAAGCCAAGTTTTACAGCACTTATAATGTTAAATATTGTTTTTTAATAAAAAATTCCCTGGTTCAAAGTGCGAACTACGACAATAGAGTACATTTGGTGATTTATTACTTCGCAGGATTCAGCTAACTATACTACTCTGCGAATTTCGTTGAAGGCATAATCATGGAAGTTGTAAAGTTTAGCTTACGTTCGTGCATCATGCAACTAGACCGAGATAAAGTTAGAGCTGCTTGAAAATGCGTACATGTAACTAATTTTTATTTTTCGAAAATAAAACCAACTATATATCTTGTTGGGTGAACTAGTTAGGTCTCGTGCGCTATAAGGGTGTAATTGAGTGTTCAATCTGTATTATTGTATTACCTACGATTTTCCTCGTAAGGCATGTAGGCACTGTGATACAGGTAAATGAACAAGCGATTGGAAGAGAAGCCTTTTAAAACGTAAGTTCATTACGCTCTATCTGAGAGTGTATACATCGTATTGAGTTAATCATCGAACTTTTATTGTAAGGGTTTGTCGTTTGTGTCTTGTTTCTTTTTAAGTTTCAACATGTAAATATAAAAGCTTGTGAATAAGTTTTGAAGCTACTTTAGATGATGTTCAATGTAAAGGCTTCATATGTATATATATAGGTACAATCCACGTTTTTATTTCTTGACTATACTTTTACTTGTTCGCAATCCTTTCAAGATTAATTCTCAGTTGTGCTGTATCAGTGCTACAGCTATAATCTTAAAATACTGGGCTCAAATCGTCGGCTCTCGAGGCTTTTCTATTCTATATTTTAATGCGTTTTATTCTCCAAAAGCTCTACGATGAAATTTCTTTATTTCCATGCATTTTTCAGAGTCTTACGTCTTTATTTTCATACAAGGCGTAAAGAAATGATGGTTATATTTCATTTTTAAAATCTGATTCTACGATCTTTCGTTATGTGTCATAGAAATAAAATTGATGTTTGCAGTAGTCAAAAGAAAAGATTACCTTGAATAAACAATATAACATCTATTTTTAGTATGTTGCTATACATTCAGTGAAAATGCGAATGTTATTAATGATGTGACAGTCGGTAGTTTCTCTTACAAAATATTAGGATCCATAGTGTCATAAAGTATGAAATCGATTTTATTATGTGCATTATAGAAGCTATATAGGCGCGCGTAATTTTATTGTCCATAAGTTTTCCATTCTGATTTCTCTTTTTCTTCAATCCAACATTGACCTATATTCTTCTTTTATCCAATAATGCTCTATATGCTGTATTATAAGAATTTATGCCACTTTTTTTAGAACAAATGTAAATCGAACAACAACCATCAAAGTTTGAATTGACATTTAAACTATTCAGATTTCTTTTGTGGACTATATACAATCACGTACAGAGTCACAAATTTTAAGAGATAATCATCGATTGTGTATACAGTGTACTGTCGTCTTCATTGAGTCGAATTGATCAATGCTTGAACTTAACAGTAAATACGTGTGGTTTCAAATCAGCCGTTATTTTTGGAATTCTTAGGATTAAAAATTTCACGTCATTTTATCGCTAGTTTTATGGCTCATAAAATGATTTTATGACTCGTAAAACGAGTGCTTCTGTAAACTTTTTGAATGGTAATGACAAGAATTACATTTTCGATCAAATTTCACAGAACGTTACCAGGCACGATCTCTTTAAAGTTTCATTCACAAAATTGCGCGCTGCCACGATCAAAACTATCCTTTAACGATAGTATTTCGTAATATGTATCAATTTATGGACCATTATACGAAACCGCTGCACAGCATATAAACAAATATTTCGATACCATTTTTAAATTCGAATATCACCGATATTTCTCGTGACAAACAATTAAAAGTTTTCATATATAATTATACTCATGGCTATATAGAAGTTTTGAGCCGATTTAAATGGGCAGCATATAAATGTTCGATTCATAGCGCAAACTTTGTATAAGTTTCCTCTCTGAATGAACTTCGAGTCAGAACTTTCACGAGAATTCATTCATAAAATATTTTACAATTCAAAATATGCAGAGACACAGCGGCGAGGTGCAATTTATATAAAAGCTGTGTTATGCTAATTACGCCGCTATCAGAATTCCTTGAATTTTCGCGCTATATAATATTAAAATTTGATGCCCATTGAGAAAAGCATTTCACGAATTCAATTATACAAAACGTGCAATAATTGCTGCCTCATGACAGTCTAAAGCGCCACTTTAATCATGGCTCACGTCCGCTGAAAAAGATCAGATCATACGACGCTTTAAAGCGCAATCCGGATACCGCAGAGCAGCGAAAAAGCGAAGCAAGAACTTCGCGCTTGGCGATGCTAATCTCGACTTTGGGATCCGACGCACGTAATTCCTCTCTCTTGAGAGAGTCCGTCTCGTGCCTAAAAAAAAATTACGCGCAACCGTCGAAAAAAGCCGTTCATTATCATAATCCGCTCGGTTTCTTCCTCTCTTTATTCCGCTCTCTTTCTCCTTCGTGTCGCGTATATAACGCGGCGCCACTTTGGCCGCCTTTCGTCAAGAGATGAAGAGAAGATGGAAGAGATTTAGTTCAGAATGTCTTTTGTGGTTGAGCATCGTGCAAAAGGCGCAGTTGTTGCTTGCACACCTTTGTGTGATGGCGTGTATATGTGAAGAAGGACAATGATTCCGAGCTATAAAGTTTGCAAAAAGTCTCGCGCTTCAGAGAGAGAGAAATTTCAGTGTGTCGAGTCCTTTTTTTCACTCTTGGGATTAGAGCGAGAGACGATTCGGCACAATGCCTGTTAGGTGTAGCGCAATAACGCCGACTAAGAATTGCCGTCTAGTTTTGTTGAGAGTATAGAATGTGTATGTGCGCTGCACTGGAGACACTCTTTTTTTTCTTTGGTTCTCTTCTTCTTCGGCCCCGCTGCACTTGGAAAGATGGAAGTTTTGTAAGAGTTTTCTTTCTGGAGAGAATCTCTTTATTTCATCGTTATACTTATTGTCTCATTTTCCTCGCGTTAAGAAAGTCATGTGTATACGATATATATCAGTCTTCAAAATTTATATATCTTTGCTCGAGAATCTTGCTTTTCATTCGATCATAATTGATTTATCGGATGCTCATGAGTTGAGTTGAAGATAAGCTTCCCCTACTCTCCTCCTGCTGCAGGTAACTTTCGTCGATGGCCAATCAAGTTATGCCAAGTTTAAGCCAATCCGTATACTGCAGAGAACTCTGTAATTGTTCAAAATCAAACTAGACGAACTTATTTCATTAACTGACGTTAGCTAAAACGAAAGGAAATCCTTGTCTAAAATATAAGAAACAAAAGCTGTTAGAGCTGTCGAGTCTCTTTTCTAATTAGTTTTACTTATTAATTATATATGCAAAAATCACCAAGAGCATAAATAATTACTTTGGGAATTTCCTTAAACGCGCGCGTAAGAGAATTTAATAATCGCCATAGTGCGCGCCATCGTCGTTATTACCCTTTGAAGTTCTATTCAAAGGAAGTTTGATCCACCCTCGAACAGAAATTAAAGCAAAGCGTTCATCGAAGTGTTCATCAGATTCTAATCCGGTGCCTTAAACGGTCATCAGAACATCAAATGGCAGCAACGTCTGCAGAGCAAGCGCAATATAACAGAGAGCGAAACTAGGGCGCGCAGGTGTTACGTTTTTTAAAATTCTGACACACCCAGTCGTCGTTACAGTCCAACATTATCGTTATATATCTCAGTGGAAATGAAATTTTTACACTTCTGAATCGCGCGGAATTCAAGGCTTTTTTGAATACACGCGTGGGAATGAATTTTTTTTTCTTCATCAGTATATATTCCACGGGAATAAAAGCGATGAAATATTGTCCCTTTAGCTGGGAGAGTAGATCCTTTACTGAAAAATGATGCTAATGAAGCTGCCGAGCCGTGTTTACATAACGTAAGCGTGAAAGGGCACGCACATGATTCGTTAAGCTCTGGGACGATGAAATAAATTGCTGCAGCAGCAGCAAAATTATTACTGGTTTTTGGGGGGAAAGAGCGTTTCTGTGTAATATTTATTTCATTACGTGTAAATGACTTTTAAAATAAATTTATGTAATATACGTCGCGGCGGGATGTCGTTGAAAATAGGCCAAGTGTAATAAAATATTCCTAACTAGAGCTCGTGAATCGTCTCCCCCAATTTTCTTCGTTAAATTTTCTGCCGCGATATTCACCGGCATGTTTGCTTTTAATTTCTTTTCCTTTTTAATAGATTGCTATGCGTTCAGTAAGTAAATAAGGCTGATTTGGATTTATTTTTCTCAGAGGATATCTAGCATGGCTTGAACCCGGCATTAGTTAAAACATTGAAGCTTTTATTATTAATACTACCTTAGTGTAAATTATACGACCGTAAATCATTTTCTTATAAATGTTTTTACAAAAAATAATCGACATACCTACAGTAGTAGTTGCATCAGCCGTGCATCAACAAAGACGAAATCCATTGGAATAAAAATTCAAACAATTGCTGAATAAAAAGAAATCCTATCCATATTCATCGTCAGCGCGCGTTTCCATAAATGGAAATCCATTTGTTTACAATCTCTTCAATCTCCAACTCTAAAAAAAAACAAATCTACCAACATCCCTGAAAAAGGCAACCTTCTTTTATCCTTTCATCCATCCCCAGCCGCAAGAAATCCAGCGATCCTCTTTCATCCCTTGAAAAAGCACTTCCTCAGCAACAGCAGTAGCATACGCGCAGTAAATTCGATGAGCAGCGTCGACCTCACCCTTCCACAAGCACATATATATACACGCGATGTGCAAAAATCGCAAGTGCGCTGCTTTTAATTAGGAGCAGCGGTGGCGTCGTGGTAGTTTTTTTTTCTCCGCCAAGACTCGTCGTCGCTTGCCTACTTGTGCAGGCTTTCGAGTTGTCGTCGCCGAGGCTAAACGTTCCTCCTTCAGAAATTTCTTCGTCGGCTAGTCATGTAGGTGATACTATACACCCCAACTACTTCTTCGCTGCGATGACAGGGGTATTTTTTTTTTCGAGTGGAAACTTGCTCACCCGGGCTTTTAACGACGTCGTGTGTCACTGATGCAGTGTCTGAATAATGCATCGGTTCGGGAGAGATTTATTTGCGTTGTTGCTCGTGCTAGTGGTTTCGCGAAAACATTCCGAGGTGTGCGTATGTGGGTCGCGGAAATTGCGTTAACATCTGCGGCGCGCGCTGAAATGCAGAAAATGATAGTCTCGCGAAGTTGGTTTTACGAATAGTAGGAGAGGTATTTTTAATTCTGAAGCTGGGATGGCTGCTTGTTCTGCGATTGTTGTGATTTTTTTTGTGGGTGAAGAGGGTTTTGATTTTATGGATGGAGTGGAATTTAGTTATCAGAAAGGTGTCTTTATTTTATTTGAGCGAACATATATGTGTACTTATAGGTACAAATTGGAAAACTACTTAAGAATCTTAAATTTCTGATAATATTAAAATAAAAGTGGCTGGAACAGAAAGATAGATATAACAAGACTACTGACAATATTTGTTAGCCATAATTTTGTCTTAACTGCTAACACTTGCTAATTAGTTCTTCAATGCGAACAATGATGTTAAAGTTGGATTTTCTATATTTTGGTACTTAAATATTGACTTCTAAGTAGTGAAGGTGCTGATGTATTTTCGTGACGATGATCCAGAATAGTTTCATATTTGATGAGAAAACATTAGAGATACAGTACAAAAGAGATAATATACCATGTTTACATATGTAATACATCTATATAGTGCCAAGATGGAGGAAGAAGATCGGGAGCCCATGTTATTTTGTATATCTATATAGATGGTATAATATTTCCCAATAGCACGAATTGAACAAGAATTTACCGATAAATCAATTCCTAATAATATCGTATATCCCCAAATATACAATAAATTTAATAAAGTTGTCGTGCATTAATCTGCTACACGTGGAATACATCAACGAAAACTCACAATATTTGATCCCCGGTAACATCAAAATTTCAAAAGCACGTATGATTGTTTACTCAACCACTCGATGAATAAACATGAATGTCCATCGAACGTAGCATACATGTATTTATCGAGAGGAAGAGAATTTTTCAATTTGAGGGATGACCCAGAATGACACGCTGATACCTCTGCCAAATAAATCGTCCGCTGTGTTAAAAAGCTAGCGTTTCAAGACTTGCCGAATCACGCAGCAAGATATCTCACTCTATAAATGAAATATGACCATTATCCACGACTGGCTGAAATTTGGAGCTGCTGCATTTTATTTTTCACTGTATGACCAAGCGATCCCACTTTGTCGAGGGCAGCATGATATTCGCTTTCAGCGGACGCAGAATAATAAAAGTTGTGTACAGTGGGAGAGCCCGGAGATGTCATGATATGAAAGAGAGATGGGATCGAGAGTCTCGGACGTCGATCGTGTCAGTCTCTCTATCTCCATTAAATGGGATTGCAGCGCGAAAAAAAAGGCTGTGAGGGTGCCAGATTATGACAGTCATTTTTGTTTTGAGATTCAGGTTATTCATAGACGACGTAGTTTGATTATTTTTGATGAAATACTCAATTGAAATACAAATTAAATAGATTTAGGTGATATTGATTCGTTGAAAAATTATTTCGTATGAAATGCAAGCTTCCAGAGCTTCTAGTTTCTATTCTAACAGGATGTATTGCTATTAGATTTGACCTTCTATTCTTGAAATAAGGAGCTACCTATTTGCTTGTGAATTTCTTTTGAATGACGTATTATTGATATTGCGAGTGGGCTGGCAACTTATATTTGGTTTGCTTCTTCCTGTCCAACTATACTCAACTTTTACGATTTTTCTGTTTGTTTACAACATGTTGGCTTACCCAAAAGGGCGCGTCCTAACCTCAAAAATAAAATAGTGTGGTTAAAAATGTCATTAAAAGAGATACATAAGCCTATTAAAACTTTAATTCAATTTCAAAATACCTTTATGCACCACACCGTATTCTATAAATGCAATGCATCAGCATAATCATTAGTTTTCTATATAATAATATTAAAACTTTCTCGCATTTGTTGCGAATTCATTATAAGTCCGACACAACAAGTTTTCCAGCTCTTAAATTATTCACCATCCAAAAGTTTTGGTATTCATAATACATGCACGCATATACTCCACTCGAGTCTTCTATGTATATATTAAACTACATTTCTGCATTCCCGCAGTCTCTCTCTCTCTCTCTCTCTCTCTCTCTCTCTCTCTCGTCTACCGCACTTCGCATCAAATAATCATAGCGTATATCGACGTAAACGAACGCGTCGGTTTACTGTCAATTAGTTTAATAATCGCACAGAGCTTTAATAATTAGCCATCGGAGCTTAAAAAGCTACGACGACGGTTCAATTTAAAGAGTCACAAGAGGGACGTTGCGTAGTATAAAAATTCGTAAAGTTTTTTAATTAACAAAGTCTTGCTGCTATTCCCGCGTTGAGAGTTTTACAATCGAAAGGGGTAATAAAGCTCGCGCTCAAGACGTTGCGTGTCTTTTTGCACTCAGGTGTATGTATAAACTATATGTTCATACGTGTGTGTATATAGACAGTATAATACGCAGGCGATTATTTATATACAACAAAAGACGCCGAGATAATTATCTCGAGAAAATGTCATCCGGTCGTTCTCTTCGTAATTGATATGCCCGAGAGGAGCAGCAGCATACATACAAGGTAACAAAGAGACGCACGACCAAGATAGCACACAGTATAGTATAGGGTTCTCTGGGTCTCCTTTTTGCAAGCACAAGAGAGAACGCGCTGATTAGAATTTCGTCTCGTTTTTGAAGTGGGTGTGTGGGGTACGCGGTATCTCTGTTACATAGGTATATACGAGAAAAGGCGGGATGATGTTTTACGTGGGTGATGTGGCCTGATGTCTACTTTCCATAATTGCTCACTTAAATTAATTGAGTTACTTGATATTTCGGATCCTTTTGAATTGGTGTGGACGATTATTAAGACGCATTAGGCGAATGGCTTTAAAATTATGTTTCAATTACAATATTTGCTCTTCTTATGATTCAATGAATTACTTTATATTCTTTTATAATATTTTAATAAAAATTAAGATGCTAAGATATTGGACAAAGTGTGCTTGAAAAATTTCAAAGTGAGATCTATCCATCAGTGGGAAATCTTTTCTCAGAATACTAAACACACTACTGTTAGGTAACCTAATTGATCTTTTCTAAAGTTAACAAATCAGACGCAATGATCGTTCCTTTGTTTGTTGAAGTTAAAAATAGACAAAGTATAGGAACAAAGAATTTTTTTTTGCTTTTAAAAAGCTGTACAACACGCCTCATATCTCGTCTTGATTTCCACATATAAATAGTATTAGCTCCTTTACTACTTGCTTGCGAAAAATATATTTTACTTGTGCAAATAAAAACCAACAAAATTTTTTTAAAAGTGCTTTAAAGGACGCAAAACAGTAAATTGCCAAGTGTACACTTTTCTTTAAAAAGAAAGATACGAATTTTCGCAAATCCTCAAGGGAAAAACATTCTTCGGACGCAGTAACGTTAGTTTTTCAAGATTTTTTAGTGCCCTATAAAATTTATTCTCTCTCGTATACGTAGCATAATAAACCTTCGTCGCGCAATATACATGTATAGAACGACAAAAAAAAGAGCATGACGCCAGTATATAGCACGAGCGCATTGTTGAGTCCCGTTTCACAGAACCTTTTTTCTCAGCCGGTTTCACTGCGTTGCAATATATTTCCAAGATCAATTACTTATTACGATGTCGTCATTCTTTCCGTGGTGCTCATGCCAAAAGTCTGCTTATCAATGGCAGTGAACGATAATGCGCTAATAAACATTTGAGTGATGATAAATAAAAAAAAAAGAACGCCCAGAGCGGTTGTTGTAAAAGTATGCGCGTTTTCAAACGTAACGCTTGCGATAACGCTGTTTTATTTATAAGATAATAAGATATAAAAATAAAACGACGCGCTGTACTTATATGCGAAAGGTTTCAAAGCGTTACGCTGCCAACAATTCGATAAAAATATTGTAAAAAAATCACGAGTAAAAGAAGAAAACATTTTGAGTTTTGAACTTATTGCGGGGAAGTGATTATTATAGTACAGATTAAATTTTAATTTGCTAAAGATATTAAACTGCCAGGTAAAGCAGCTTTGTGGAAATTATGTTGAATATATTCATAACGTTATAACAGTAAGTTAGAGGAAAACAAACGCAACTAAGGATCTAACTCTAAAAAAATAATTATGATGTTAAATGTATAATGCATGCAAAATCCGTTAATTAATTCTCACGTAATCTTCCACCGCACACTGTGTACGTATATATCCGTTTTCTTTCTCGGCAAAAACTTTCTCAATGAGTTCAAAACGGAATCCCAGATTAATTACTAAGCTGCCGCGCCATACATTCTAATTTAGCAAACTATTCACGCGATGATGTCGTTAAACTTCTCCGTTTATCCTCGAGTGCAGTAGGGGATATTCAATTATATTTTTGTAAAAACCGCATTATACCATGCATCACACGTGCAATTTTCAAAAGAGGTTACATACGCGCGTGCGCCGATTAAGTTAATACGATGAAAAAGTTTTAAATTAAGCGTGCATGTGAAAGACCTATATCCGAACGTAGTCTCTAAAAAGCTTGTGCTGCAGGATGTGCAGAGGTTTTTTTCCGCAGCTGCTGCTGCTGCTGCATACGAGGAAAAGTTGACTATTTTTAAGCTGTCAATACTTCGAGAATAGCTCGGAAGAACTCGACATTATTTATTTTTATCGAATTAATCACAGCGACCCTTTTCAAATGTATTTTCTTGTGTAAAAATTGCAATTTGATCATCTGTTTTCGAAACTGACGATAAATTTTATAGGTTATGTTAACACACGCGCATAAATAAGTAATAAAATAATGATTTTGTTAATCCGTCGACTGAATTTCATCACACATCCCCAAAACGTCTGACTCGATGTTTACCCGAGCGATTTACGACGGATATAGCTCTCTCCGGTCGAAATAAAGACACCGCCGCGTTGGAACTCAACAAAAGCTCATTCATTAGCCGCAGATACTGTTCCCAAAGAAGCCAGCCATTGTCTTTCGCAAAAAGCAGCAGCAGCTTCACCCGTGCTGCAACAACAGAGCTCCGGCATTTTTCCGATCCACAATTTCACCGCAGATACGGCATAATTCGTTCTCTCTCTCTCTTCTAGTCTCCTTTTTTTTCTCAAATCACGATAAACAATACTATATAGGGCTCCACTTTTAATTACGCGGTTCTACCGCAGACTAAACGCACGATATTCGATTTATGATTTTCCACGGGTCTATTTCCGAGCTACGAGCTTTTCGTGCAAGATATGCGTGAACACAGAAAATCTCGACTAGAGAGAGTCAAGTGCCGCCACGCGACGCGGCGCGCAATTAGTCATTGTGACGCCTGGCGGAGTTAGCTTGAGAGCCGCCTTGAATTTATTAGGGCGAATTCAACCGGCCGGGGAACTTTAATAAGCTGCTGTGCTGCTGCTGCTTGCTGGTGTTCTATAGCGACGAACGGAGCGGACTAAACGGAAAAAGCGGCCTTAACCTTCTGAGAGGTGCTTTAAAATGCTCTGTATAATGTAGACACACCAGGAAATTCGGGTTTGCAGGGCCGAGAGCGAATTTTAGCTGCTGCTGCTGCTCCTTGAGTTGTTGGGCTGTAGTGCCTTTGTCTGACAGGAGGAATGGATTTAGGTGTTTAACGAATGATGAAAATCTGGAGAGACTTCTTTTGGGGGTCTTTTGATGCAGTTTTTAATGATAATTTGTCTATTGAAATTTTATTTGTTTGAAGAAGGAAAAAAGGTTGATAAATTAATTTTTTTAGTTCATTATTTCATTACTCAAAAACGTTGATTTTTTTGACGGTAGGAAATTAAATTGATCGAACGCAATCACTCGCAATATCATTAATAATGTTACACACGAGTAAATCACAAACAAAAATTATAAGAATTTTTATTAAAATAATACATTTTTTAATTAACTTTTAAGTATCATCTTTTGTAACGAGCTAATGTAATTTTAAAAAATTTACTGAGCCATCAGGGAAATATATATTTTCATTTTTATAAAAAATAATAAGTGTAAAAAGAAAGTAAACAAAGGCTCATTGTACCGAGGGCAGCAATGTAATAAAGTAGAGTGTTAAATGAAAAGTAAACATGCGCTGTAACATATAGTTGCGACGAGACGACGAGCGACTGCAAGTGCGGACTAGAGCGCAAGTACATGTGACAGGTGAAGCTTGCAACTGAGTCATTTTGTCGAGCTAAAAACAGACACGGATACTCGCTGCGTATTTTCTTTCTCTTTTTTTCCCCTACAATGACTTCACTTTTACTGCTTAATCACTGGTCTTTACATCCCGTGTCTATAGTACCCGGACAAGACTCTGTTCCGCGAAGTTAAGCTTTAAACTTGGTTTAATGACGCGTGGAAATGCAGTTATTACTTTTACTTTTGTAATAAACGCGCTATACAAATCAATAATCGCATAGATATACGTATATGCTTCACCTATACCCAAGTCTAGTGTTTCTCAAACTGTAATTGAATTCCTGTCGTTTTAATTGTTGGTCGATAAGTTTTCACGTATAAATGGAGAAAAAAGCTAACGTACCTTGACGGTGTGCAAGTAGATGGAATCAGCCATAGTAGCCGTAAAAAAAATTTGAAATTTCCAGCCCTCTAGTATCTGACTAGCGAAGATAGGTGGCGCATAGGCACTTTTCTGTTTCCCTCCATTACTTCAAGGCGCGCAGTGTTGATATAGCGGTGTGTTACCTATACCAAAACAGCTTTGTTTGGCCTTTATTGACCGCTCATACTATAACTGACTGTTATAACTAACATGTCTTGCTTGAAAACGTTTTCTTCAGTAGAGAGCCCGTATGTAAAGTACTCAACAATTGCTTGAATATATTGTCAATCAATCAGCTCTTGGTTAAATTTAGGTGCATTTCAGCTTCGATTTCGATCGGTTTGATCAGCACGGGCCATTAGCAGAGAATTAAACTGTTTCAATCATCCGCCAGTCGATACTTCTCTCTGTTGCTAATTATATTATACTAATGACGAATAGAATGCATGTATCGATTGGTGTTGAACGTAATAAATACTGTGTATACCGAAACTCGAGTAATTCATGTTGATATATAAGCCAAAGCTTGCATTGTAATTTTTAAGTAAATCATTAATAAGACGCATCGAGTAAGACATTCAAATTTTCTGCTGATGATGAGATAAAGATCTTTTAATTACGTACAATTTGATTTTTTACTGTCATAAGAAATTATATACATTAATTTTTTAATTCTGACGTCTATATTCACAAGCAAGCTGTACCAGCACAACATTTCAATCTTCTCTAAGGGTAAATATATGCCGCATCAGCAGCGTCAAATCAAAGCAAAAAAAAATCTCATGAATTTTCCAGTTTACCGTTCACCGTGTGCACACGCACCAGAGCCAATAAGCACAGATTCCCTCCACGCATCGCAATAAGCTCGCTATTGCATCGAGAGCTCTGTTACATAGTTTTTTTTTCATCGAGCGAGTTTCGTGCTGCTGCTCCGAAACGCACTTTTCCACACACACACACACACACACACACACATCTCACACGCATACACATCGCATACACTCACACACACATACACACACATACACATACACATATACACACACACACACGATGCAGCAGCAGTAGCTGCCGTGCAATAGTGCACCGGTCGAATGACATCGCTTGCGGCGGCCAGGTTTAATTTTATCGAGAGTGAGAGAGAACGAAAGCTCGATCAAGCAGAAGCTAGTCGATCGCGACCCCGTCTCTTCTTCCTCCTTTTTCTTTTCTCTTTTCCCCTATGTACATGCGCGTCACACGGCTGAGCGATGTCATTCATTGTTTTTTATCCGCGGGCGCGTGCGCGCGTGTTTGCGAGCCTCCCGAGGGGAGCATAATAAAAAAGCAGCAGCCTGAGGGAGAAAAAGCTTGATAAAATCGAGTGTGCTTATCTTTAATTAGCTACTCCTATACGTGACCGTCAAAATTTTTGCATTCGTTATATTAGTAGATATGCAGTCTCTTGAAACGTTGAGTAAAATTAGACTTTTTTGGTGTATATATGCATCTATTCTCTTTCTTCTTTCCCTATTTGCTGTTTTCAGTATAAAGGTTATACACTACGTACGCTGTTGTTATAGCCTTGCTGCTTTATCGTCGACTTGGATTTATCGATTCTAATTTTCCTTACACACAGAGATTAAATTCATTTGCGGCTAAGGGCTGCCTTCTTATCGGAGTGTAGAGGGCGCTGCTGCTACTGCTGTTATTAGTGGGCAACGGAAGATAAGCCCCGGGGAAATTATTTTGTTGCCGTTCATATTATTTGTTTGTCCTTTCTGGACTTGTTGAGATACTTGTGCAAAGTTTAATCGTTGGGAATTCAATATACGACGACGGCGGATATTTTTCCGATTCTCGGCGCTATAAATTGGTCGAGGTCGTGATGTTTGCAGACGTTAAAATGAATTTTCGGCTAAGATTACAGCTTTCAAGTTTGCTATAATCTTTGTATCTTTCGAGAGCACGTTTACTTTGGATATATATCTCGTGCGCGCGAGCGTTGCACTAAAACTGCACGACATGCTATCGATCTGCGGTTTGAGTCAAATTTTGTGTTTTGTTCTTATTCGTAGGAGTATAAGGGATTGGTACACACATTTTTATGTATAGAGTATGATAAAATTTGTAAAACGCATAATGTTGTTATTGAAACAGGCAATTATCTCTTTGTAATTTATTGTGCAGAGCAATAAATTATGGTTTTCAGTTGTGCTATAAATTTCAGTTTAAAAGTATATTTTGTTAATTAACGCAGATTTATCGTAGGAGAATAGAATGAGGTTAAGAAAACGTCATTATTATATTCTTAATTGTATGCTGCATACAGTTGCTTCATTTCAAATTAAAATAGACCAAAATTTTGTCAATTTTCGAGATAAACTCTTTTTAATTGTTGTTTTGGCTCAGGTTTAGAGACAGAGCGATAGGTCGCTGGTTTATAAATAAATCTCTTAAAACACGGTCCGACTAATCGCCCAACCCATGTAAAACAGAATTCGGTTAAGAGCTTCGAAAAATCCACTATCGAAGCAGTTGGCACAGTATATCCTTGATGATGTTACGTAAGCGATCAGTTGAAAAACGTAATGCCACGTTCGGCGGCCGAATACAAATGCTTTTAGGGCACAGGACGTCGGATGCATAATTCAAATTCGATCTGACCTTGATTGCTCCTTGGAGGCCTTTATTTGCCTGGGCGCAGTCGGATGGATAGATGATACTGCTGTTATCTTCATACTAGATCGGAAGATATTCTCATATCATTCGGATATCTACTTTCTTTTTACGACTTGGAGAATTTGATGTTGATAATTTAACCATTTTTATTTTGTTCGTTCGATAATTTATGCGATGGTGTAATAAAAGAATGTGAAAAAAGAGAAGGAAAAGTTAATAGCATGGAAACAATACTTTGTGGCATAGAAAATCACTGCTGTTACTATATAATGGAATGATTATCAAAGCAATTTAATTTACTGTGAATAATCGATATATTAATTGCTTAGATAATTTACACTATTGACTTACTGAAATTTATTTTGTTTATTATTGAAAGCTCATTCATGTTAACATAAATTGATAAATATTATCTGCTAGATTAAAATCAGATTTTTTTAAATTTGTATACGTGCATTAATACGTTTTTGACTACGGCTCCAATTAAAAAGCACTTGTCTCGCGGGAAATTTTGAAAAGAACTTTTTTCAGACGGTTCAAATATGAGTAGTACAAACTTAGATTACATCGGACGCTTTTTATACAATTAGAAGGTTATTGGCAGAAAATAGTTCGAGCTTAACAAAATGGTTATATTAGTCGGTTGAATATTAGATGAAAACATATATTATTAGTAACTTTATACTACTGATATTTTCATCCGTTGAGATACGTCTTTTCCAAAATTTCCCGCGGGATCCGGTAAGTCCTTTTCAATTTGATCCCTTGAAACGCTGCAACGAATAATTAAATCCAATAACGGAAACACGCTATAAAGTGGATAAATGTGTGGTAAAACCATAATTCGCTGTTTAAGTGCATATTATTTAAACATAATAAAGTGAAGTGATAATAAAAATTAATTATTAAATTCTGCCAAGCAAGCCATTAATTTGTATTTAGCGCACAGATTATACTCAAGTAGCAATATATACTTAACAACCCGCTTTCATTTTGATCAGAAATGATATTCATCTCGCGCTAAATTAAACTTTTAGAATTTTAATATCGACGGGCTTTGTGTCTGTCAACTTTTATATCCATCGCAAAAATTGTCGTACAAAGCTCTATAAAATTACTTTGTGAAACTAAAACCATATTAGTTAAAACCACTAGATTTTTCGAAAACTCCTTCAGTCTAGAATTCCCATGTACTATACTTTAATCTCAACATACCGTTTAAATCGAGCAACATCAAAAAGTTCAGCAAATCACTGCAAACTGGATATAAATCCCTACATAGCTTTTCGGAACTCCTCTCACCGCTAGAAAAGAAAAAAAAGCTCGCATCCCCCGTACAACGCAGAGCTTAATCCAGCTCGGCGCGCTTTGTTCGCGGTGTGTCTGCTGAACGAGAAAAAAAAATCACCCAAACAGCAACACAGCAACTGAAAGTATCTCACATTTTTCTCTCGCTCGAAACCACGCGGCGTTTTTAAAATCTACTCCGACGCGCATTCGTCTCCCTTACCACACAGCTCTCGGGCATTCTAATTTCCTAGGCTAGTTTTTCATTCGTCGCCAGCCGGAAAAACAGCACATCCCATTATACATATGTGTGTGTTGTTTCCGTAGTGTATAGTGCGCTGGCGAATCTTGTATGTAACTTACCCCCCCTGGTGTGAGCCGGAGAATAATCAATATAAATGTATAACTCGACGTCGGGGCGAAATTAAGGTTAACGATTCGAAGCTGCTGCTACTGCTGCCGAGAGATTGAGAGAAAGCGTGGGTGGGAAAGAGCGTGCTGCCGGAACTGATTTTGCAAGTTCAATGCTATGGATGCCTGAGTCTCTCTGTTGGGCTTATGATCTCTTTCGAACGTCTGCTGCTGCTGTCTGCCTGTCTTTCCCGCTTGGTTGTTCCTTCCATTCGTTTCTATATATGTGTCTAGAATTTCACGCGGTATGTCTGCTTTTATCTGGAATTTTTGTTTATTCAGGCATTTTTTGGAGGCCCATGAAAAACTATGTTGTGAAATATTTTTTTAATGGTTTTTTAAATATATATATTATTTAGATTACTATTGAAAAAAATGAATTTATTAAAAAATATTCGTATAGTAAACATTTTATGCAAAGCCTACAGAAATGACCAAAATATCTGCGATATGAAACCCAGCTGTTCAGGTTATATTGTTTCAAAAATGGTTTTCTACATTTCCAAAGCTTCCTTTTATGAGGAGATGCGCAGTGCCGTAGTTAACTATAGCTCTGTTTCCCTTTCTATAAAAACTTACGCGTCCCACATGTTTGTCATTCTGTTTACCTCAACGGAAAAGCAAGCATAAATCTCGAAAAGGTATTAAATTTTTTATGACCGCAACTTCCATGTAAAAATGCAAGATTCTGAGGCTCACGTCGTTGTGTGGGCTACACTAGCCGTCGTAAGAGATATATTGCAAGGATTATACAAAAGATTAACGTTATAACAGTCTTGCCTTTTTTTCGATTTATTTATTGATATTTTATTTTTTGCCTTAGTATTACTAGTATTGCCCAGAACTAGGTCAACTGGTGTTTGATACTTTCATTAAAAGAAAGCCATCCGATTATTGCGTAAGAGTATAGGAAAAGTATTAAAATTGTAAATCATATACAATTTTTATTAATAAATAAATAATTGTATACGTTGAGAGAAAACATTATCCAAATAATACAAGCAGGTAAAGCTTTTTCTATACAATGAAGGCTCCATTATAAATTGTTTACCTTTTGTTAATTGACTCATTCTGATCGTACATTATTAAACCAATAAGCTCCATACCCGTTCCCATTAATATCTCGGCTTTTATAACGGCGCCGTCGGTTTTCATTTCATCCCGCGATTCGACAACAATCGATTTTCCCTGGCCATTCACGCGCACATAATAAATTATGCGCCTTCCATTCGGCTTCCAGCCATTACAGTAAAAATGTAAACAACGACTTTTCTCGCTCACTCGCGAACAATCTCAGAAAAGAAAAAAATTTTCCCAAATATCAGACCACTATATAGCCCTCCCCACCTTTTGTGTCACTCTCCTTATCCCCCTCCCTCTCTCTTTCTTTTTTTCTGAAGCTCTTAATCTTCCTTCATCCTTCTCCACTTTTTTTCCTCCCTCTCTTTCGAGTCCACACTTAACGTACTCGTGGGAATCGCATGTAATTTTGCGTGAGGCTTCGCATCTCAAAGAACTGCTGAGGAGGAGGAGAGAGACCTTGTGTGCATTTATCGCAGCCTCGCGTCGTCTCTCTTGCTCTTGGAAAAAGAAGCGTCGCGCGGGGAGAGCCGCCGCGCGATGTGGCAACCTGCCAAAATCCCAATAATGGCACGTACTACGTGGCGGCGGCTGCTGCTGCTACTGCTGGCCGAGACCCCGTCTATTGCACGAAATCGTTATCAGCGAGTTGCGGGATGCTCTCATCCCCCTACCCTCCCCCGAGGCTGACCTTATAAACATGTCAAACTTCGGTGACGCAGTCGTTGAATGCCAATTCGCGCTTGTAGCAGTCAGGCTCTTGAAGCTTTATCTTAGTTCCTTTGTATTTTTTTTTTCGAGGGGTGAGTTTTCAGGGAGGGTGACTCCTTTTTCATAAGTCGCATGTATTGTAGCGGAAGAGAAACAATTTGGAGAAAAATTTTGGTCAGGCAGCTGAAAGCTTCGGTGATAAGCGTCAGAAACACTCTGATTAAGTCGTGATATATAGTTGGAGTATATCGAAATAATTACATACGCTAACGTCATCGAGCAACGTCGTGCCAAAAATATTGTCTTATGACAAATTACAACTGCTTTATAATGGGAATGTTTCATGTGAAAATGACAAAGTCACAGTATTAACTTTTTATGTTAGAAGATATATACTTCAAAACGAGAGTGGTTTTTGTTCGAATTTTAATATATACGCTTGAAACTTGCGCAAGCTTTCGCGCCGGTTGTTTTGGGCACATGACGGCCGTTGGCGCGCTGATTGGAATTTGATGCGCCGTCGCTGCGTGTACGGATATTATATCGTGGAATTCGATGGAATCCAATGGAAAAAGAGGGGCGAGAGCTGAATTTATTTTTTTTCTTCTTCGATTGGGTTTGATGAAATTCATTGCTGGAAATTCAGGATTATTGATGGAATACGTCGTCGTCTGAAAATTAGGCTATTGCCTGTGATGGTTAAAAATGTTAGGGAAAGTAATAAATGTCGATGGCGATGAATGTGAATTTTATGACTTGTTTTAGGGATTAAAGGTAGTATTTTCTTATATAAGTCGTATATATTATCTATTTTATTTGATATAGTTATACTCGAGCCAAATAAATAAATAGTTTAGTTTAGTCTACTGAAATAAGTTTATTAAAATATATTCTCTCTTGATAAATAGTTTAAGTTTGTAACTTTGAATAAATATGTTTTGTATTTTTCTGTTGCAGGTTAGTATTACTCTACGTCAAATTAACCACTTTTTTCCAATATATGTGAGTACATTTGATTAATTTTTAATATTTAAGAACCATTAAAAACACACGAACTTTTGAAATATTGCGGTAAATATCGCCTAAATTTGACTGTAAGCTTAGATAACCGAATGTAAACCTCGTTTTTTTCGCCTACATATTCCACGTTGTCATTTTAAACCGCTCGATCCATATTGAAATGCGTATTTGAATTTCACACTCTCCTATTCGACAATTCTCTTCCTGTTTCCAATTTAATTCAATCCTTTTTTTTTATTTCACTCATCCTCTTTCCCTTTGTTGTTCCATGAAACACACCAAGTACGTAAATCCTTTTATGCTGCACACGTTGCTTTCATTAAAATTATGTTCTGTTGAATTTTCCAAGCAACCCACTAGGGCATGAAAGTTAAATTTATAATAGTTTTCTGAATATAAATATTTTCAAAGTCTCATAACCCATTATTTTTGTAGGTATGACTTTGTTTCATATTGACGATGATATAAATATATAAAAGAAGTGTGACTAATATATATTTGTGGTAATAAAAAATTCTCAATTCCATTTCGATCTTGCAATATTTCCGAGAAGAAAAATATTTTATTTCCAGTTATTACTACTGATTGCATTAACCTTCGAAGTCCGATGTCATATATAATTTAGAAACTTTATAAGAATTGCATCCACGAGTGGAAGTAAGAAAAAAAATTTGGATAGCATCCAATTTGTATCTCCTACAAACGTATTCAAGTATTTTCCGATACCTACTCGTGATGGAGCCCGCAATTCATTTCTGCAACTCTCACACAATATTACAACTTATACGTTTCGCGATGACTTCAGCACTATTGTCTCGTTACGCGTGTATAAATTGTTCCACTTCGCATTTTTACTCGAACTAAAGAAAAAAAAAATAAAAAAAAGATAAAATGAAAAGCTCACCTTTCTTATCAATGTATCCCAGCAGCGCGATGTCTGTATCCTTTTACTCCGCATTATCTCTTCAATTTTTCATCCTCGAATATATATTTTTGTCCCTGTGCCTGTATATATACGGCGGCAGCAGAAAAAAAGGACGGAGAGACGAGTAGGAAAAAGAAGAAACGACATGCAAGATTTATTCCTCCTTTCCTTATCCGCAGACTTTTTCTCGCAACGACCCCCGCATCCTTTTGTTTTATCCCCTTATTTTCTACTCTTCCCTCATCGTCGATTTTTCTCTATCTCTTGGCGGTGTGCTTTACCGCTAGCGATCTTCTCTCGCACCCTCACATGCTTTTACACATAAGGAAAAATTGTATATCTTCCGACGTGGATGTATGCGGTGTGTGTACGTATATATTAGTGTCGCTCTCCGAATTTCTCTTATTTAGCCTCATTTATTCTAAAAATAAATCTTTCAAAAGTTGTCGAAGGAGAGGATTTATTGATGAGCGATTTGGAATACATGTCGAACTCACTTGAGAAACATAGATTTTTTTTTCTTTCGACGTAATGAATGCGAATCAGAATTTAAATGGGTTACATCACGTTGAATTGAACTGGAATATTTCGAAGAAATTCTTGATTTGATTTTTACGAATTATGTAAATACGATTTAACATATTTATAGTTTTTCTGCAGTGTACCATCATGCCAAAGATAATGTAAAACAACTTTCAACAAAAAGCAATCCCCGAGTTTCCTTTTTCAAATATTCCACACACTCGAAAAAATAAAATCCATTTTCTCCCTAGAGAAAAAGAAAAAAAGCTTCCTTCCAATTTCCCTCCAAAAATTACTTCCATCAACTCTTCGCACCTCATACACATTCTTCTCTTCCTAAAAAATTTCGCGAAAGCATGAACAACAACTCCGAAAATCCATCCCAGAGTTCTCTCCGTATTACACATGTAGGGCGCGCGTGTCTACTTCTTCTCTTTCTCCCTCTCTCTGTCTGTGTAAGTGCGTGTATATACACACGCGGGAGTTTAGCGCGAACTTTCCAAGAAGCTCCGAGGACTACTACTGCACCCTCTCACTCGTCAAGTTTTCTCCCCCTCCGCTCTTTTACAGCTCAACTCTAACCCGCTTAGTCTTGATTCTGGCTTTCTCTCGGGGTCGTGCGGCGCAATTGGCGGCGATTAATGTGTCCCACGTCGCTGCTGCGATTAATTCTCGAACTTGCTGGGGCGGCCGGAATATATACTATATATATACGCCCCTGACAGCCCCGAATACTGACTGGCCTACTGACGGGGGAAAAGTGGTAGTATAACTGAAGTCGTATGGGACATACACACACACACATGAGCGAAAGAACAACCTAGAGATGGAGATAGAACGGCGGAAATAAACGGGGGATAGTAGGGGGTTAAATGGATTTACCAGCTTCGGATTGGTCCAGTGTATGATGAGCTTGGGACACGTGGAGAATAGACTGTGTATGTGGATATATACAGGTATAGCTATGTGGTGTACTACAACTGGTGGAACGAGCTATATAGGAGCTTTTTAGATTTCCGGCAGGAGAGTCGCGGCGTTCGTTGCTCGACGACTGGATATTGAGATAAATCAAGTGGAAGCTTTTGTGGAAATGAGAAAGTCGGCGGCGTTTTATAGGCGGGGTTGTGTGTGTGATGGCGAACCCCGTCGTCAGGCTTTATAAGGCTTGTTTTCTAAACATGTACTCACTCTCTCTTACGGTAAATACGGAGCTTTCTTTTGTTTGCTTTGTGCTTGCGGAGAATGGGCCGTTTCGAATGACAAACGTGCTTAGGGGGGAAATCAATTGTTGTTGGATATTCGATGATTGTTCGAAAGTTTCTTTTTATAGTTTCGACCTAATGCTGATGTTTTAGTAAATTAAGGGAGACACTGATAAATGTTTCTTGACGTGAATTTTTTTTCTAACTCTAGCAGGACTAAATAATGACTCTTAAAGTCCGCTCTGTGACCTTAACCTGCTGTAATTGGACGCATTATTTAATTTAGCAACCTTGACGTGAGTGCTGTTTATTGCATACTAACTTGCGAAAAAAAATCGCGGTTTTCTACCTACGTAATACTGTGAAAATTCAGATTAAACGATAAACAAAATTTAAACAATCATCGTCCATTAGCAATGTTTGCTTGTTAAGAGCGGCGAGAGACGTATTATTGTGACGGTGTAGACGCAAAAACAAGCTCTGGCGTGAAAAAGAAAAACAAGGCAATTTATGTGGAATGAGAAGCAGCTCTAACTTAATTTCAGTCAATTATAGACTTTTAGAAATCACGTCAGCTTTGGTAATGCGGTTGAGCCGTGGCTACCTGTTGATTTAATAACAAGTCCTTCATAATTTTCAAGCATCATAAGTTTCTGATAAAATATTTGTGTTTATAAATTTTAAACTACTCAGTTGATTTGCACAATTAAAAAACATCCAATGATTTATTTAGAAGAAGCCTGAAAGATTTATCTGGCTTCAAGTTGCGTGTGTTATTTCAAATAAACACTGCTGCAAAACAAATTTCCGTCGAATTATTTTTTTAATCGAAGGATGATCAAATTCGGACCGAAATATAAACCGACGGCACACAGTATAGATTAATAAAAAGTAATCAATTTTTTTCGGCTGCCAATTCTCGCTCCTAAAACTTTCTTGGCTTCAAAAATTGTAACCCAATACTGTAATTTGGATACAATTCGCGACGACAATGAGGAAAGCTCTCGACCTCACAAGACAGAAAGTTGACAGATGTAATACATCGAAACGATTTCAAAGAAACAAACACAAATGTACACGTAGTCTGCAACGAGTCTATAAATAAATTCTATTATATCCCACGGAAGAAGAAACGGTCATAGCCTCGTAACCTTAAAAAAAAAATGCAAAAGTGCGTCAAACGAGCGTACAAACTAGGAGACGGAACAACAGATGAAGCGAGAAAGAACGAGAACTAGCGCGAGAGGGAGGAAAGGTAAAGGAAAGAGGGAATCGTGCCAGGTTTTGTTTTCGTCGTCGAGCTAGTTAAATTCATAGGAGGAGAAATCTTACTAACGAACCCTTTGTCCTCCTTTTCTTTCGCACACTCTTATATACGTATACACACGTGATATATAGGTACGTGTACACTATTTAATACGTACTGCGCGTCGTCGTCGTCGTGAGTATAATAATACTGGGCCAGGCTTGGTAGAAAATCGCTGCCGCCGGTAGCACTGCCAGAAACGTGAGCCAAACATTCCCCTAATGCCATATCGAGCATTAGCGTTGTGTTATTTATTTTTTTTTTCCTTTTATCTTGTATAACACAATTCGGCTGAGCTAATCCTCTCGAAGTTATTTTTTCCCTCTCGGCTTAACGTATGGATTATTTGGGTCTATGGCTTGAAAAATTCATTTTATGGACAGATAAGAGAGAAAGATAGCGAAATGGAATTCCGGTCGTCGATGAGAAGAAATCGTATCTGTATAACACACACGTGCATTGGTCAATAAATTCGTGTTGTGTGTATAGACACGCTGAGAGAGATGCCCTATTGAATTTATCGCCCAAGAGTTATGTGTCGCTTTAGCGCGCTGACGGAAACTTGCTCATCCTGAGCGAGAGCTGGAGTTACATGTTCTATATCTCCGTATCCTCTGCTGTATAGCTGATTCTGGTATCCATTGATATTCAGGCTGCTCTGATACTTAATTCAATAGCCGAAATGTAATTTTATCTCTATTGGCATCGATTATTTGCAATTTTCCCTCGATAGATTGGCTATCGAGTTTACTGTTACTTGAATAAGGAAATGTTTGAGTATTGGATTGAGGCCTTAATTTAGCGGTTTGACACGAGTTTAACTTTTTTTTCGCATTTAGCGGACTGTGAGATAAATGCTATGTATAAATTTTATTCTTGAACTTGTATTGACTTTTGATCGTGGAAGATGTAATGTAGGTTAATTAGGTATCGAAATAAGGCGCCAACTTTTTTAAAGCGAAAAAGCCGTCGTAAAATCATTGAATATTGCGGTAGAGTGTATATAAGAAAGTTTGTCGAAGTTTTACAAGACTTAACGCCAAAATGGCACATTAAAACTTTGAATTTTTATAAAAGTGCAGTGATTAAAAATACGAGCTTAAAAAGTCTTGCAAAATTGTGTTAGAGACATAGATTCCAAAGTTATGCATTCTATTAACTACAAGAAGAATATATTATCTCAATATTATTAAAAGCTCTTATTTGATCCTGCTTACATGTTAATTATCTTAAATTATACTAAGCATATCAACCAGCATATCAAGCTGTATCAGCAGGGCATGATGTAACTTGAGAATTAATCAGGCTTTGCTCCAAGGGTATATGGATCACTCTGAGGGTGTGTTTAATCTATTACAAGAGATCCTTTATTGGAATTGAATTCTAATTTAAAGTTATATGTTTTTTAAAATATTTTGATAAAAATAGCGTATATCTATATCATAGTACATCCATGCATAAAAACAAACGGTGAGTTACTCATTCCAATTTAGATTCAATCTACTAGATAGTAAAGTTACATTGCCTTTTTTAGAACACAAAAGTTAAAAAAATGCAATTAAGCAAGCCTGTAGAGATGTTATAACTTTTTTAGATTTGTAATTTATCCAGAGATTCTGTTATTTGATGTGCTGTAAATTATTTTTTAATATTTTCATATTATTTTAGGTATAGTAATTAAAGATGAAGAGTCCTCGTAAATTTTTTCTAGCATTTTAAGATTTGGACAGGTCGTTATAAAGACACATTTACATTTATCATTCCGACATCAGTTTCATTTCCAGTTTTAAGGCCTATTATTCCATTAATTACAGAAACCACTTACGTTCACGCACATTACGTTAATGAAAATTTTAACGCAGCCCCTACACTCTGACGCTTAATTTAAGGAATTCCTGGAAAAATGAAATTTGAAATATTAAATACAAATTGTGACCTACTATTTTCTATATATCTAGTATGTGTTAAAAAATAATTTATTTGCCTAAAAATATATCAAAAAGTCTAATTATATTAATTAAAATAATTTTTTGTTGCCTTTATGCATAAGACAGGAAGTATTTCAAATTTATATAAATTAAAATTTTTTCATTTTTATTTGCTTATAAAAACGATTACATTTTAAGGATAAGCACCTTATCCGTACACTTGACATAATAAATCCTATAACCCCGTGGGCATCTTCCTTGATGTTCTTAGCTGAAATTCGGACTTGCACCCTCTGTTAAGGAGTTAGTGCTTTAATGCACTTACCAACCACACTCGAGTGATCATGACCTATTTCAAAATTTATCCTAATAAGTGTCAAAGTAAATGTTGCATTCTTAATTTTAAACGTTTATAGACTAAGAAATATAAATATAATTTAACATGTTTTTTTAGTCTCCACAAATTATCTAAAAATTTAAAAAATAGTTATCTATCCTATAAAGCATTAATCAATGCATTTGAACCTTTGACCGAAAATCGTAATTTAATTCCCTCAAAATTTACAACTCAAACCAAAGCGCATTACGCCCTAATCACATTTCTATTTGTCGATTTAACGCAGCAAGGGTGTACAATGGTCCAAGCCTTCGAATTCGTTTCAATGCAGCGCGGCAAAATATAAGCTGGAAAAAAGTGCATTGTTATACCAGGGCGTATTGGTCTCTTCAATGACCGGAAGCCGATCCGATTGAGAGCGCGCAGTCGCAGATGTGGCCGAAATTGCGGATTTTTACGCTAGTCGCACATCCAACTCGAATTAGAGCAATTTATCCGAGTTATATACTTGTATATTTCGCTAGACAGAATAGAGCTCTACAATAAAAGCTACGACTGCGTGTGAATCCTGACGAAGGCACTCGGTATAATTACGATTGCGATTGCGTGCGGGGGCAATGATACTTCGATCGTCGTGTTTGAAAGTATATAGCGGGAGCGCCTGTTTAGAATGCTGCGCTGGAATTCGATTCTACGAAATTTCGAGCTGTAGTGGTGGAAAACCGTTTCCCGGAATGAATCGGCTGGATATTGCTTGAATGATAATTTTTTTGTGAAAGCTAATTATTCTTTGGACGTGTTATTAGAACGTGAAAAATGTCACGTTTTATTTCTGAATAGCAGTGTTTGTCAAAGAGATTGTTAACGTTTTTACGAGTAGTCTGTATACGCGAATGTTTTCTTACTACAAGCGTGCTATGTTTACACTTCTAGACCGGTACTAGTTTGTTTTACGTAGTTTAGTCTGTTTACTTTTTCTTTAGCAGCAGGGGAGGATATAAGTTTGCTAAGGTAACACACGCTGCGCATCGCGATTTAATTCATGTTTAATTTAACACAGTTTCACTTTATGTTTGCAAAGTTTCGCATTCTCTATATGTATAGATTTTTTCGATTCGCCATGAGTAAAAAATGAAATGAAAAAAGGAATGTACAAATAAATAATTGATGTTATAGCTGTGAGGAATTTTTTTTGCTTTAGAATGTTTTTAAAAACGTTCTAACGTGATTTTAATAAAAATTATATTTTTATTTTCTCATCGCCTGTGTCAATGTCAGTATCCATAAAAACCTTGTTTAATCAGATTGAAACTTTATAAATAATTTCTACTCGGATAAAGGAGTCATTGCATGCTGGTAAATCTACGTAGTTTTCTAAATTATCGTCTGCAAGTACTGTAGCAACTTCACAGCAGAGTAAAATCGATGTTTGTAGCTGGTGATAAGGTAGGCTACTGTAAATTTAAATCAATAGTTTAATTTATGACACATTTATCGTAATTCGAACTACGAGTTTCATTTTTGAATAATCTAAGCTTAATTGTATCTGTATCGATAAATTTTCAATATTTTTTCCTCATAACCATATGCCAAAAAAGAAGAAAAGTTTTGTCGGATAACATGGGATAGGATGATAAGGGATGAAACAAGAATGGAAAACCCTAGTGGTGGTAAGTTCTGCGAGCTTTTGGGGTTGCAGCCGTAGGTATTGCAGGTATCTTTGCTGAGTCGGTAACGTTTCGGCTAAAGGATGAGAAAGCGCCTTCCGATCAATAGTGGTTCAAAAGCGTCTCCATTTTATCTTTGCTCGCAAACTATTTAGACTTATCGTCTGTTGAGCTTCTATGAAATATATTAAATATTGATTAAAAATAAATACGTAAGTTGTAGAATAGTCTATTTATCAATCAAGAAGGTACAGTACAACATAAAATCTTTTCAAATATTCATGCATTTAAGTTTTCTATATATTTCATTTAAATGTCTCATGGATTTACAATTATAGTTTAAATTAAATGTTCTTTCTTATTTGATTCATCTGTACACTAAGTTGATTCACCGCTGTTACGTTCATCGTGTTAAATATATTATAAGTATATCGAATTATATGCCACTTTTTACTCATTATAATCTTTATCAAATTTCACTTGACTCCAAAGCTTTCAGTAAAAAGTTGCTTCTGCAACGGCATGAGAAGTAGCAGTAAACGGATTTAGTTTAATTTAATTCGTAAATTTATCTACCTACTGAAGCAATTAAAATGTAACGGATATTGAATTAGTCTATTTAAAGAGGATGAGAAATGTTTGCTCTAACGAGCCATTGTTGATTTTTCCTTGTTTATCAAAGCAGAAAATCCTGATTTCAGTAAGACACTTATTCCCAAAGAAGAGAAAACACAAAACAATTGCTAGACTCTGACTTTTCATATTTGACTTTATCGCGCCTTAAAATCTGTGCTTCATCTTCTCAAATCGCTCTTTTCGTGCTCCACACGATTGCACGAAGTAGCTTCTACGACCAATCATTTCTAAATGTGTATCATTATGTTCATTAACCTTAAAACCTCGCACTTCTATTATGACGCAGAAAACTCACGTACAAACTCCAAAGCAATTTACCTTCTTCGTTTCTTCAATTTAAAAAATTCTCGAATACGTGCGCAGTATGCATTTTTAATGACCGTGCACTATAGTTGACACACCGGTTTCGTTTTGAGGTTGGCATGTTCCGCAGAGCAGGTGCACGGAACTAAAGGTATATAAGTCTAACCTATATTTGTCAAATTCCACTTTTTCTCTACCCTTCTATTAATTATTAAGTAGTTTTTTTTAATTATTGCAGAAACTTTCTAGCCTAATCAATTTCAGCTGTAAAGTTCATACTTTGAGCTTCTTACAGAACGTTCGTCGAACTTTCGCATAGATTTACTTTTTCACTGCATAATCAGTGTCATACAACAAAAGTATCTCAAGCCTGATTCTCAAGTTTTACCTCATACAAAAAGCAAGAAGAAACTAACCCTTCTTCGCTTCAAGCGCTTAAAATTAACCCCTTTCATCCATCCACAAAGCTCCTCAGCCTTAATTCCCAAACGAATCCACGTCACAGTAGTTCTGAGTCTCCTATTACGAATCCGAGTTACAGCCATACGCTTCTCTCTTAGACACACTATACATCTGACACCAAGAGAAGAGATACAGTTCCTCCTCTTCTTCTCAGCTCCTCGAGAGGCTGCTGCACGGTCGATTTGCAGACGCCACTGCTATTCCAGTCTATATATGTATACATGTATGTATACGTGGTCGACAGACTGAAATAGCAGAGCCGAGTTTCCTGGGGGGCATAATGAGGCGAGAGCGTTGCTGAAACCAGGCCGTTGAAATGTTGACAGTAAATACGTCGTCGCGGTCCCTCTCTGTGAAAGCTTCGAGATCGTCGCATATATCCGCGCGAGAGAGCTACTACAGCCAAGGCGGGAATTTGAATTTTAAAAGGGTATTGATTGACGAGTCAGCCTGGCGTATATACGTTCACTGCTGCTTCGTATTTTTTCGGAGCTGCAGTGTGTTTGCGCAGCGGCGCAGGTTTTTGTTTTTGTAAATGGCCCTTCAGCGTTGCCGCTAGAGCGGAAAAGCGGTACTGGTGGTTGACGATCGATATAGAGCGCGAGACTGGAATTCGTACCCGCTGAAATTTTTAGAGGTGTTTTTTTTTTTGAGGCAGGAGTTTCACGATTTCGGGAAATTGTTTAGTGCGTGGATTTTGATGGCTTTTTTACGCGAGGAAGGGGGTAGAGGAAAATTGCTTGGTTTTAACGAGAGAGTCGTTCCTTTGGTGTACGCGCGTTTGAATGTATTGAAAATTTCCGTTGGAAAGTAAGATATGTGCGCGAATGTAGATTTTAAGTAGTGTAGTTCCGAGTTTGGTAAAGCGTTTACTTCAAGCATGACGACGAATTGAATTTTTATAATTATAAAATGTATGCATTGCTAAATTAAAAAAAAAACGATAGACTCATCAGACTAGGGAATCTTAAAAGGACTTTGTTTGCGAAACTTGTTATCGCAGGTAAAAACGTTACAAAGTGCTCGATGAATAATGTAAAACAATTCTGCGTTTGTATTTGTCCACGCGCGTTCTTTTAGTATCTGCATAAAATCAATAAACGAGACGTCACCGAATTCATCCATCATTGTTTTCCTGAGCTGGCATTGATTAAATTTCAAATTAATTGGCACCATTTCATTGGGTCGACTATGCATTTGTTTTTACAAATCTCTAATTTTAGCACGCAATATTCAATTTCTCCGAGTTCGAATTTGATTTTTTGATTGAATAAAAGTATGTTGAATTATTGATTTCTCTGCTTTAAATAATACCAATCAAATTGCTTGAAAGTATTATCGGATTCTATTTTCATCGTATAAATCATCAGATTTTTTTACGAAGATACATTTCCTTTCATACAACTGTGTCATCGATAAACGTCGAAATCAAATTTTCAAAATATTCGGTTCAGCCCACCATCACGATTCCACCAAATGACAATTTCTTCCTCTTCATCAGAATCGAAGTCAGAACTACAGTCGCACGCAACAACGATTCAGAAGCTCGTAAGCAAGCATCAAAAGCTCGATAGGCATTATTGCTCGGCGATGAATCAGTCATTTCCTGCCATTAATCTGACCGACTGCGCATCGTGCGTGAACGCGTGAAGCTCGAAGGAAGTTACAAGTCCGGCAAGTGTCTGGTTGCTTCCGAGTTGGAGCTATCCATTTTCACGATAATCGACTTCTCTTTACGGTTTTTGCAAGCTGCGAATCATCATCGCGTGAGTCGAGATGCTTTTTCCTCTCGAGGAGGATTGAATTATTTATAGATATTATAGGAGAGTCGATTTTGTGTGAGTACGTGTGAAGAGAAGCTTTGTGTGAATACACAGTTTTTGTGTTGGACTATCTGATGAATGTATCGCGAAATGAAGTGCTTCGTTAATGAGTTTCCTGATGGCGATCGGAAGAGCTATGGTTTTTGTGATGTTTTAATTAGAGGAGAAATGTGGAGGCTTTGTATAGGATCAGAGATAAAAGGCATTGGGTGTCTACATGGAGGGAGTCGGATTTATTAAGCGAAACATATAATTAATTCGATGATTAATTATTTATAGTGCAGGGGCTTTATTTTATTTTTTTCAGTGCGGTTGTTTAATCTTGCGGAAATAAACGACCGAGTTCAGAAAACGACTGTACAGTTCATTGAAGCATCATATCACTGGATAATCCTTTGCATAAACATTTTTTAAGCCTTTATTAAAATCTTCCTCTAGCTTCTTCATATTCAAAAACAACTAGTATATTTTCCAAGAAAATCCTCAAAAATACCCAGAAAGATATCCTTGTATATAAACACACTACATTTTTCCGGCTGAAGTGAAGATGAAATAGAGGATCGAAACTTTACAGCTCGGAAACGAAAATTCGTAAGCTTGTATCCGCCTAGCGGAGCTTGCTTTAACAGCAAATTCAAAACGCGAAAGAGCAAGAGATCGATAGAGCTTATGAATTTATCGATTCTCCTCTTCCCAGTATAGCGGATGGGTAGGACTTTTACTTCCGTAATCCGGTGAACGTATAGCGGAAAGTTTAAAGCCATCGTGCGACCATTGAATTTCCCGGGAGTGTACCAGGGCACCCATAGATCGCGATTTGCTTGCGTGAGATACTCTAACTTTCCTCATATCCTTCTCTGCCCTATTACGTATAATTGTATTCCAATTCGACGCTTTTTTCCACGTGTTTTATTGAGAAGTGAAGAGATTTTCCATAATTCCGTAATTTGCTCTTTATTTTTTTTTGTCGATTATACTACAAAGATGTAAATGTTCGCAATAATCAAACTCCTAAAAACAACAGAGTTAAGGCTCTGCTTACCTCCACGAAAAATGCTCTCACAGCGTTGGAACGACAGTAGAGAAGTGAAGATAAAGGCGGGAACGTTCCTTGCGACCTTAAGCATGTCCGATTAGGACACTTACGAGGAGTAGTCGGGGGCGGTTCTCTGGTAATCTCAGACAGTTCCGATAACGAGCTGAGAGCAGCGAGAGAGAGAGAGCCGTAGCTTGCGGTGCCGTTAATGATTTCTCCCTCCTCTCGTTCTGCTTTCTCTCGCTGAGCTCGTATATTCGAGATGCCGAAACGACTGAGTTCAACAATCACGTATTTGCCCCGGCGAGTCGTTTGCGTCAGTAGTTTTCGGATGGTTTCAATGGGTGCACTTCATTGTCGGACCAAGTGCTTTTTTGAGGGTGTGACTTTTTGTTTGTTCTGTTCTATAAGTGCGAGAGTCGTCAAATTTTTTTATTGTTGCTTGTTGATGTTACTGCGTTTAATTAAATTACGTTATACCCGGTAATGCAGTTAACGAGTTACAGCTTGATTAACATATGGAATTAAATTGGCGGAAACTGCAGTTTAATTGCCGTTCATTAAAGTAATCTACACCGTCGTTTGTATGACAATGCAAAATACTTGTATATGAACGTATTTGAAGAGATTTTATGACACAAAGAATTTCGCGCAATGTGACAACGCAGAAATTCCTAGTGTACATAAGCGAAACAAACAATAATAGACCTGACGCGTCCACGACAATAAAAAATCACAGCGCCAAAATAGCCAGTTTTTGCAACGCGCCACCGAAATACGTCAAAAGCCGCCTTAAAAATAGCCCAAGCGAACTCGTGCTCGCAATAGTTCATTATTTTTACGAGCTATCAATGAGTCGTACTCGTCTACCGATCGCTTTGCATTTGCAATAAATAAGTAGACGATATCAATCTTGCAGCTGACGACATTATTCTCATATATCGCGTAGAAGTGCGCGTGGACTCGACCACGTGCTAGACGACGTAGTGTGGCAGGTCACGTTGGTGGATTATTGTTGCGGAGCTTGCCAAGAGATTCTATTAGATATTACACCCCTCATTGCATTTATAAATAAATAGGCTATGTTTAGGATGAGACGCAGCTAAATTTGTGGATATAAGGAAGCGCGTTACGTTGAAGAACACGTCTGCCTGGTTAGATTATAATTAATTATTTTTAAATTATTCTGGATTTATAATACTAGCTTTTGCAATCTCAAATTTGTTACGAGATTTATCTTTCCCTTCGCAATAGTAATGTAAAGAAGACGCATTTTGATGTTTTCTAATACATTTTATTTGTATTATACAAAGAAATTTATTCCTAAAACTTTGTCATCCGCTGAAACCTATCAATCATACACAACTGAATGATCACAGAATCACTCCTATCTGTTCCTCCATACTCCCTAAAGTATTGCGTCTTTCCGCATTCAATCAGTCTCAGCTCTCCGAATAAAGCAGAGCAGCAACAGCGAAAGAAAGGAAGGACTAAAATTCAATACGAGTTTCGTCCCACGGCAGTGGAGTCACACAGAGATGAGAAAGACAGAAGAAAATCTCTACCACGTGGAAGAAGCTGGTGGTGGTCCCCTATGTCGGAATGGGAAATGGGCAAACCATCCCGAGGACTGCAGCAGCGGTGAAAAATTCAATAAACGCCTTTGAGCTTCGCCGGATTGTCGTAGCTCGAAGAACTCGCTCTCTGTCACTTTGTCCGAGCGCAGCAGCAGCTTCTATTTCGTTAGACTCGCGCACACGTTCTTTGCTTCCTCTGCTTTTTTTTTCTCGTAGTTGTCAAGCGTGCTTGCACGTACGTCCCTTTGCTGAGAGAGATTTCATCTCGTCGGCTATGCTGCTGCCTTCGTTTTCTAAGTCTCTTGTATTATTACGTCGTCAATGCTATGTAGGTCTTGATGCGAGAAAGAGCGGGAATGCGTTTCTATTCATGCGATGGATGGTTGTCGGGAATTGCGGATTTAAGCTCGTTTGTCAGGAGTTATTCGTTTTGAAGGTGTTTGGTCGACTGATGCTGGTTTGAAAAGTCAATGTTGAAAGGGAGAATTGATTTTTTGAATCTGTGGTTTGAACGTTATCTATTACAAAATTGTCAAGAACGTTGTATATATTGAAAGGTGATAATAATTTTTCAAAAAGAAAAAAAAGATTCGTGGGTTTATTAATCAGATAGAGCTTTTGATGAAATACCTAATTGAGTGTAAATTCTTACTCAGTAAGTTATTGTTATTGTAAAATAATTGTATAAAAAACCTTCTAAGAACGTCTTCCCCCACCACACAACGATAACTCACGATCCACGACCACCTCTACAACAGAGATCTCCATTCTAAAAAAAGCTCCAGTAATGGAGCTCCCTCGAGACACACAGAGCAGCGAATCGTTCCGAAAACACCCGCGCATCCCGCTATTACACAGTAGCGAGAATTCGATTAATTTCGTCCTTCAGGGTCGTGAGCGCGTCCGATTAAGGTCTGGAATAATTTAAGCCTTAACAGCAGTAATAAATTCGAAGGGCGTAGGTGAAGCGGCGCATAATGCTGCAGGTGTACATATATATAGCCCTCCCTATACATTGTTGTGTTCTCTCCGCAACGGGAAAATTTGGGTCGGTGGGTGCTGCTGCTGCTGCCAATTTCGCGATCGAAGCTATTGAAGAAAATGGTTACGCCACTCTCGAGAATATAGATACGTATACGCTCTCTCCGCAAATGTGCAATTACATTTTCGTATGTATGGTAATACTCTATACTGGAGGGAGGGCTGGTTCATTATGGAGCCGCCGGCGTGTTTGTGTGATGCGCGAAAACGGTTTAATGCGTGGCGCAAACTTGATCCAAACCGCGGATTACCGAGCTTGTCCCGGGCGAAAGCTGCGTGGGTGGATGTGTTGTGATGTAGTGCGTTGGCGCTTGCTTAGCTAATCAGTGGTCTCATGATATCAGCCGAGTTATGGTGTTAGCAATTCTTCAGCTGGAAATGATTTTTGCATCGTTACAATTTTTTTAAATATCTCCATCTTTATAGAATTTTATTAAAATAACCGATAACGTACCAGTTCTGTAAATAATAAAGCGTCGCGTAATCACTTTAAAAGCAACACCCCTCCCGTTGGCCCCTCCAAAAACGAAACAGCAATCGCAGCATCATCAATTTAACAAAGCAACCCAGCAAACTCAAATTCGATGCAAATAACTCAGTCCAGTGCCCAACTCGGGCGAAAACGAAGCAGTAACCTCCCCGAAACAGGGTAATAATTTTGCGTCAAATGCAGCGAGCGTATAACAGGCCTAGCCGGAGAATCGCGCTGACCAATGCGAAGCTTGCACCCCGAGACGACGTTTGGCCGGCTGCCACTGTTATCCTGTTCTCTCTCTCAGGCTCTTATTTTCGTATGAACGACGAAAGGATGCGGCTTCGTGCTCGTCGGACTGTATATACGGCTTCGTTTGAGCTGCTGCTGTTACTGCAGCTTTTATTGTGATGCGGAAATAGGGAGTAGTAGAGCTGACACTGAAGTTGTTGGTGAGGATGGATTTCTTTTTTGTTTTCTAAGTTGTGGGTTTATTGGAAAGAGATTTGGTGTAATTAGATTCGAAGGGGTTGTTTTGGAGTGGAAATTGCGCGAATAGATCAGGAGCTGTTTGGAGGGGTGGGTTCGATATTTCTTTTGAATGAATAGCCGAACGCTTTTTTGGAGAATTAATGGATTCGATTCGAACTTTAGAACGTATAGTTTTTAACGAGGGTTTAATTGATTCCTCGCGAAATGAGATGTTCTGGATCGATGTGTATCATCTATCTCAATAGCGATATCTACAGATTACATTTGTGCTATCGCTATAGAGATAATTAAACATTGGTTTTAATGCATAGGATATGACATCAAAGAGATTCTCTTTTCCTGAATTTCACAAATTTATGAAAGACCCGTAGGTTTCCGAGTTAAATTTCCATAAAATTATTCTCCCGTAGCAGCAGACAAAAGATGGCAAATCCTCTGAGAATACTAATGCGTCATGAGGATTTCCATTTAGAGGAGTCGAATGCAAGTCTTATCTTTCGTCACAATTGAATCGTCTTTGCTCGACTGAACGAGACTCTGGTATTTTAACGTTAAGACGCCCAAAGGGACTCTGTCACTCTTTCATCCGGTTCACTCTGACTGCTGAATTTTTTTAGACCTAAAACTCTCCCTGTCACCTTTTGATCTAGAAAGAATGCGTTACTTTTACGTTAATTAACGTAGTTGTTATTTCTCTTTGTTACAGGTGAGTCAAAGCCTTTCGAGCTAAGTAGCTTTTCTTCCCTTTGCATAATACGTAAGTTAACGAAAGAAAATGTTTTCACTTTGATACAAGTCGTTAAAAAATTGATCAAGGAACTTTCTCATAAAAACCTAGTAAGTAAAATCTCAAGTACGATCTCGTCGCGAATTAGTAATTGCGCGAGTGCGGAAGCGATTCGATTTTCCAGAAAATGCACACGACCGACGACAGACGTTTTGGCACAGAGAGACGTAACCTCGGCAAACTTTGCATGAGCTTTCGCGAAGCGGCGAAAGTAGCCAAAAGTGTGTATCACGTACGCGTATCTCGAGTTGCTTTGACGTGTCTCTCGGCTGCTCTTTGACGATGTTGACTTTTTGATTCGAGGAGGCTGGTTAAAGGTTCGTCTGAGATGATACTCACGACTACTAGTAGAAGTAGTACTAGCAAAGGTTAATTTTCGAGTTCACCTTTTAACATTGAGATAACGCTGAATCATAATTTTTAGACTCTCTTCCAATATAAATCCAGATGATAAATCAATAACTAGTAAAAGTCAGCTTATTAATCATCCTATATTCCTACAACTACATCTCCACGTCCAAGATTAACGTCAGTCGATACGTCACCCATTAAATTTTAAAACTCATCGACCCGTACACACTATGTGAATAAATAAATTACACCCAGTAGCATCGGTGGGTACACTTCGTCTGACATTTTTCTCATCCAACGGCAACTTCCGTATGCAATAGTTTAAACACGTCGTGTGTGTATATCCATTGGGATAGGGACCTTCTCTCTCAGAGTACGTGAGCAAAGTCCCAGGGGTGGAAAGGAAAAACATACGAGGCAGTGTATCGAAGCAAATGGAGGGGATGACCAATTTCCAGGGATGCAAGCTGTTTTGCGGAGAGCTGATGGATTTTCGAAAGTTGCTTGCTCAGTTTGATTTAGTTCGGAGTTGTTTGTTGTTGTTGGCGCTTTTCATCTATATATACGCCACATTTTTATTTTCTCAGATCACACTGTATTATATATACACAAGGTGTATTTTGTATACCTGATTCACGGTCGAGAAAATCCCGGCAGAGGATAATTAGAAGAGTGAGAAAACAAAGGCAGACTATGTCGCGATCACGACGAAGCTTCCATATTTATCTTCGTCCGCATTGCGGATTTCTTACGCTTCAGGCGTTTTCTACAATGAGAACGAGGGGGAGAAAGAGAGAGAGAGAGAGTATCCTTGCCGGACTCTCGAAGCGTGCAAGAATATATTGAAAGGCTCCGTAGGTCATCGGGTCGAAGAAAAACGACGAGGGTAGTATTAAAGATGAAGCTCAAAGCGAAGAGAGTCGTTGAGGATACGATAGCAGAAGGGGTCTTCTGCTCGCATCACTGGTTGCTCTTAATTATTGACGGACTTGGACGGATTTTTCTGGAGTCTGCTACTAATTGCTCGACGAATTTCAGCCTGGGATTTGCTGCTATTCTCATTTAATGAGTTCACTTGTTTTTCGAATATAGAACTCATTGAAATATTTTTCAAGTTTTCGGATAAAAATACCAAAATCTATTATTATTATCCAAAAAGGACGCATCATCAGCTGTTCACCTCTGCTGTAGTCAAAGTCAAACCCTCTCGCCAGCACACATACGGCTTTTCACCTTCACACCCCCGCGCAATTTCTCTCTCAAAGGCGTGAAACACAGCCGCACACGTCTCTTTACACAACACAGGCAACAACAACTCGCTCTCGCGGCCCAGAAACGTCGGATCAATTGCGGCGACGTCGACCTAAACACACTGCATTCATCATCGTTATCGCGATGCCTCCTCGGCAACAACAGCGGCGCGTACAGAATATAACCCGCCCCCCCCCCGCTACTGCCGCCGCCGCCGACGTCCTCCGCGCTTCTGGATTAATCGCGAGGTCGTTCTCTCTCTCACTCTAACTTCTCTAATTAGCCGATTATGTAGCCCGGCTTTGATAGTTTTGTAGATGCGAGCGAGGCGACCGGGGCGACACTTCCGAATCGATTTTCGGGCTTAATTAACGAAGCTAATTTAAAGTTGTGGGAGGTGATGCTGGAACTTGGAACGATTGCTGATGAACGGGTCAAGGGTCGGATGAACCTATGTGTTCTTGTCCTTGCGCATGCGCATTTTATAGGGATTAAACTATTTTCAACAATTTCATCAATGGTATACAAAGTATACAAACAGAGAACTACAGATTTTAATGCGATTCAGTCATAAAGTATTCCGAATATTTAGTGACTTATTGGAAAACGGTAAACAAGAGGGAATCAACAAAAGCGTAGATCGCGTTGGCGAATCTCTTCGCGTAGTATATAGAGATGATGCCACGACTTCGCCAGCCGTAAATCACAACGCAAATTGCGGTAGCCTCGCGATTTACACGTTCAGCTGTGCTTCTGCTGCTGCTGCACGACGTGGGCGGGAGTAGTTTTCTTGTCTCTTTCTCTCTCTCACGGCTTCTTGCGACCGGAACTTCTGTGCTCTCGTAGTGCTACTGTAAATCACCAGCTGGATTTGATTTTTGATTGTTTAATTTAGCTTTTCGCCACTGCACTAGTTTTTGCACGACTGACTTGTTTGCGCATGGAGTTATTAGTCTGCGGATTGGACAGTTTTTAGAGCAGATGGTGTTTTGATTGTTCCAGTATATCATGTGGGAATATGATTTTATGTGGTTTAATCAATTTTTTATACACATTTTTATTGGAAACTTCTTATTAGTTTGGTCCATACGTTGTATTAAAGAATAATAAAGAGGAAAAAAAGTTTAATTATCAAAGTACGTCTCAATATTTATCTAGAAAAATTGGATTCCCACGTGATTAAAAGTAAACTATCGTTCGTCCTGCAAAAACTCTATTTTACATACTCTCAATTTCCACTATATCACTCTAAAAAAATAATTCAAAATAATTTTCATTCCAATAACATCCTTTAAAAACCCCAAGTACGTCTTCACCTCATCAAACTTTTATTTTCACCAATTCCCGCGTAAAATAATCGCACAATACCGTATGGCCCATGACGTAAGCCATTATAGGCTCTAAACACTGGCTCGTTCGTGTGCGTCGTCGTCCGAATCGCGGTCATGGCCGAAGGCGTGTGTGGACTCGCGTAAAAAGCATAGTGCAATAAGTCTACATATACGAGGCGAAGTTATCCCCGTCATTAAAACAGCTGGCGATGCTGACGTTGTCGTATGTGGATTTCGGTAAAGTGACGGTTTTGCGCAAACAAGAGTGTCTCTGAAGAGGCAACGACAGTCTTCTCGAGGTTGCATGTGTATATACCTCGAGAGAATAGCAATCGATCGTGGGAGGAGCGACTGGTTGTTTTTTATTATCGGACAATGAGGCTTGAATGATGATTTTTTGGTATCGCCGTGATTTAGGGTGATTTTGTTGAAAGTATTGATATCTTGTAGTTTATTGCTTATTATGGAATTTGTGATTCGTAATGAATTAGGGGTCGACTATACTGATGCGAAATCACGAATGAGAGATAAAAAGTTGGGAAAAACGAATTTATTGCCTTCGGTATCTGAAACATTATTGTGATTTATGGCTAACTTAATGCAGCAGAAATTACTTTACTGGGAATTGAAATGGCTAGATATGCGCGAATCGTAAATAAAATTTATTATCCCTACCAACTATATAGTGAATGTTTTTTTTTAACACGACGATTAAATATAACAAACGCCTGTTATTTTTAAAATCATTCGTTAGAAACGAGACAGGCAAGCTCGAAAGAGCGACTAACCGATTTTACTTGTGTATATCAAATTCCAAAATATGCAAATCGAGACAGTAGGCGGTGTGGAGGCAAAAGCGAAGATGCGACTGACGCTGCCGGTGTCAATTTGCATTTTAATCTAATATCCGACAATTATGCTTCCGGCCATTTGCGCGCGAAACGTCGTCGGCAGAGCAGCAGCATCAGCTTGACCTAACCTTAGCCATAGCTTGTCTGATACCGTGAAAGGAGATTACTTGGCGACTTATTAGAAAGTATAGCTCGACACGACGTTAGAGGAATTTGGAATGGCAAGTGGGCTTTGGGAATCCATTGCTGGATGATGGTTTATGGACTGTCGTTGGTAGGAATACAGAGAGATTAAGTTATGCTAATTTTGCTGACGACGCATTGTGCTGATGGAGTATTTGAATTTAGTGACGATTAGAGGAATTAATTGGTAGCCATTGTTGCTGTGACTGTGGCACAATACAAATGTTATTCTTATTGTATTTATTTGTAGAAAAAAAAAATAAATAAATAAATAAATAAAAGAGTACTTGAATAAGTTGAAGAACTCAGTTTGGAGGATAGAAATATTTATGAAATCAAGCTCTATTATAGATGTTTCTTCAATCTCATCATCTAAAAGAATCCTTTTCTCACTCACCTAAAGAGCATATAAAAAAATAATCGAAACCAAACAATCTTGATTTAATCCACCTTAAAATTGTCTGCACACAAGCTAAAACTCGCCACTAAACACAAACCACCGTCGCTTTAAATGCCTCAGGGCCTCTTAATCTCCGATAAGCCATTATTATAACTTGTTTATCTGAGCTTTTTCATCGTATGGGCCTGCGGACGAACCTTGAGTGCAACATGAACATGCTCCTTCTTCGAGATTGATACAGCCCGATTAGAAGGCCGGTACATGCATGCATGCAAACGCCGTCGTCGGTTGTTATTAGAAGGTGCATTGACCAGAGCCTACGCCATCATAGTTACCGCTATATACTCGAAGAGGTAACGAAGGGGTTGTGACCCCCTTCGCCTGGACGCTCGCGCGAGAACAAAGGCGCTGCTTTTTTTCGATCTACGGCGTTGTGGAGCAAGTACTTTCCAGTCTACTATAAGGGTTGTTATGTATCGGAATTTCATTTGTTGTTTACATGCATCAACGATAGTTTATTGCAGATGATGATTGATGATAAAAAAATATAAAACTTGATAGCAATAAAAATGTAATTTTACTTCGATTAAATAATTAAACGGTCCATTTTGTTGGAGTATTTGATGGAGGGGTTGTCACGTTGAATAATGCAAAGAGCGATGGGTAAGCTTGATCGTTTTTGAAAAATTGAAAAATGAATAATTGAACCCTAATTACAGGTGGCAAATTGTAATGACAATCGAAATTGGGTGAATCGTTTTGTAAAATGCGTTTCATTCGCCCACACTACCTGTCAAACTGATTTCCAAAAAAATATCGTATACCTTTAATTAAGGTATAGCCATACATTTTCTTTCTACGAGTGTGAGTTATATGTCAATTACATGGCCTCTAGCAGTTTATTTTGATATGAAACCATAAATCAGTTGTACGCAGACACTATTGTCATATCATGTAACCGTGTGCCAATTTCTGCAGGTATATGTTTTTGTATAAGATAAAATGTTGATTTATGCTGGTTATACAATATTTAACAATCCTGTTTCATATGTCATCATCAGAACAGACTTCAAGTTTCTAATATTAATAAAGACACGCGCAGTTTTAGCAGCTCTCAAGATTATTTAAAAGATCTAGATGTAGAAGAAATATTGGTTCTAGGAATTATTTATTCGTTCACCGTCTCGCAGATTCCAGACGCTGCTTCTATTACGCAGATAGTAGAATCTAATCGTAATCTAAAATAGGTAGGAAATCGTAAAATCAGCAACTTCTCTCAGAGTCCCACTTAAGGGCAAGATAATTTCACCATATTTTATCGAAGTCTGCTCCTACCCAAGACAAGACTATTACGACCCTACTTTAGTTTAAGAGGTTGGATTTACTAGGCATAGCGTAACATTCACTGTTGAAATATTCAATTGAAAGAAGCCTGGCTTAAGATAAACCCACTGAATTTGTTTTCAATACCGAGTTACGGCATTTTGAAGTTTATTTGCTTTTTGAGCGAAAATGGGCTTTTTTGAAAATTTCGTTTATTTTCTCCAAATTTCTTCGGCCACATCTCTGGTGCTAGGAAACGCACAGAAATGGCCCTGATCTTCTTTCAAGCTTTAAAAATCTCTGTCAACATGTAAATTCAAAATCACCATGTACCTTCGGATCAACCAGCAATATGTACCTACAAAATATTTGAAAACCAGACAGGTCAAAAACCCCACAAACCAGTGAGAGTGAGAGACAGCCAGAGAAAAAAAGGAAAGCCGTTTAGTCAGCCGATCGAGAATGAAGTCATGACTTTTACGATCCTCTGAGAGTCGTGCCCGAAGCAAGCAACGCTGCAGCATAATCCGACATATAAATAACGTGGGATCAGGTCGAAAGTGAGATGTATTACCCGTACGATGCATAAATTTTGAAAAGCGAACCCTAGTCCTCTTCCTTTTCCTCCCTCGAGACATTTGCATGTGTATGTTGGTAGTACCGACGGAGTCGTATACCCTGTACTTCCGGTCTCGGAAAAATGGCGCGAAATTGGGTTGTAAACGCGCTGCACGCGTGAGTCACTTAGTATAATACCATCGTGAACTTCGTTATAGGTACTGTTTATTTTTCATGTTGCAGAGATAAAGATGCTGCGCGGTTGGGATACTCGGCTTTGCAAAAATGGTGAGTTTCCTCTATTCTTTTATTATCGGTGACTTAATTTAGAGCCGTATACAATGTTACAGTGTTATGTTCTATCTGTCTGATTATATATAAATTGATATCGAAATTGAGTAAAAGAAGCCGCAAACAAAAATTAATTACTCGATTTCCACTCGGATAGCGCGTTTCCAATTCCACAAAGAAATAAATTCAACAAAAGCTCACTCGTTGAAGAAGAAACCCGATCCGGCGAGATAAAAATCATCAAACGGAGTAATCCGAGTAAACAGACTCCCCTTAATTACCCCCAGCACGTAAGAATCACCCAAATAGCTCTTCGCTTCCTCCTCTTTATTAATTACCTCGCTTCTCGCGAGAGAAAAGAACCAGCTCAAAAGAAAACAAAAAAAAAGAAAAAACCATCCTTCTCCAACCATTACTCCGCGTCGTCGTCGGAACGAAGTCGATCCCGCGAAACTTCGAGCGCGCGCGAGCGCGGGTTTAAATCAAATAAATGAGCAGCTCAGCTCGGCGTCGTCGTCTATCTGAAGCAGACCATCGCTGAAAGCGATATTAAGGCCATCAGAGTAGCAGCGACGGTGTATGTGTGTGTATATACGTCCTTTTAGAAATACTCGCGGGGGAAATGGGACGGCTCGGTAATGGAAGAAACTGTAATTGCCGCGGCCCCCTCGAGCCTTTCCTCAAACTTTCGCGTGTGTATATACGCCGAGGCTGTATGAAAGCTGCTGCTGCTGTTCTTCCTTTCGGCTACTACTCGAGTAGTCTTCGAGGCTCTCTCTCTTTTTCGAGACTCTGGATTCAGGCGTGCTTTTTTTGGTGGTGCCTGGGTTCGACCGTTTGACCTATATATACACATGCACACCAGAGAGAGGGGTTAAGAGGTTGTTTTGTTTGGTCGGGGTGTATTATGCTCTTATGGCGAAATATTTACGAGATTTTTCGACTTGATGTATTTGGTAAGGAGCTTCTGGTTCAAGAGTGCCTCGAGAGAAAAGTGCTGGCTGTAGATCACTGCTATGAATTGCTGCAGTTTAAGTCTTGGCTGCTTATGGAATTCAAAGCTCAAAAAGTTTTTACGTATTTTCACCTCGAGAGAGAGTAGAACTGTGTCTTGGTGTATACGTAATATAATGGTTTTCTAATCTACATTTGTCACCAAAATCATTGCATAAACATTGTGAAATTCACCTGATAGCAGCTTAGCCAGCTTTCTATATATTGCCATGTTTATTGACAATATTCATGACGGCACCACAGTAGCGGCGGCGCATCGATTTTTTCGTATTGGTTTCTCATCAGTTCCTCCATTCATTTGATTTATCTCTCGGCAAGGCCACGATGGAACTGCCGCGCCCCATTTCGCAACTGTCATTCCATTTAATCAGCTTTCAGTTTTACCGCGCGAGCACGCGTTTCAGCAATTATATTTTGCATTTTTTACTTTTTTTCAGTAGAGGACGTTGTATGTTCCAACTGTAATTGATAACTCGTGTTCGAACAAATGGCGAACGCGTGTTGATCAATGTAGAGTTGTTACTGCATAATGTTGGTCGACTTTTCGTCGGGTTTATTAAGAAAATATATTGATTTGCATGTTATTGGATAACTTTTTTTAATGGACAATGAAAAATTCACGATGAGTCGTTCGATTTAAATTTAAAGTCTGCGCTGCGGTTCGAAATAAGACTTCCTTACCGTTTTTACGAAATCCCGACTTAGTGGACGGCTGGAATTCCTCATCCTTCTTTGTCGTATTTACGTAAAAGTTTCTCTAAGTTCTTATATACATCCACCCTACCATCTCTCTCTTCCACGGGAGAAAGATCATTCGTTATGCATGAAAACCGCCTTGTTTGAGATCCCAAGGTTGGGACATTGTCGCCGGGCATTCGGTGCTGAAAAGTTTTCCGGAACGCGGAAATCGAAAACTTGGCGCTTGTTTCTCTCTCCCAAGCGAAAAAAGCCTCGGAGGCCTTAAATTATAAGGGGGACGTTAAAAAGCGTGAAAACACTGTGTAGCGCTGGGAGATGAAGAAGTTTATTCATTTGAAAAGTGTGTTGGGTATAATATATGATGTCGAGTTTCTTTTTCGTCGAGATTCGATACGTGAATTATAAAGAAGAATGAGAGCGCGGTGTCAAAGTTTTATGGATCTATAAATTGGAAAACAACTTTTTGTAGAGAAGATGTTTTTTATCAAACTTCTCTGTGGGGTGGAATAGCTCCACATGTTTTAGATTAACAGTTTCAGTGCCGTCATGAAAATTTTCAATTGTTAAATGATGCAGTAACCAAAATAAGTCGATAACCATCACTTTCCAAACGACACGACCTGCATATAGTTTCTTATTACGTTTGAAATTTAAATAAGTTTTAAAATAAAAAAGAACTCGTGAATAATTCTTCGAGATGTGGATCGATATATGTCAACTTTTTCCAGTTTTTTTTCAAATAAAAATATTGTTCTTTGATAATAATGAGGGTAAGTTACGGAGACAATTAGCAACAAAGTATTAGCAAACTTTTGTAGATACTTACAAAGTCAAAGCGGAGTATAGCGAGTGTTTGCTCTTGGCTCGTCGCGACGAAACCGAGCGGGAAATTGTTTCTCGGGGGGTTTGTACTATATCCTCGCGATTCGCGATTAAGGATCTTCAGCTTGAAACTAAATTCGTAATTGCCCGCTCGTTATATCATCCCGCATCACATATTAGGATACAGTTGAAACTGTCAAAACATAGATTAAATATATATATCGTTTCTTTTTTTAAATTTAATTTCGGATTGATAATCCTTGAATTGATAGCGTGCAATTAGACTTTCTGGAAAATTTGAAATCTCAATATATGTGACCCGAGGAACCTCATGAGCGTATATCATACTTGTGTAACTATAAGCTGTGCGAATATTTGCATAATTAGATCCTCCGTAACGTTTACTCTAATCACACGACTTTACGTCGTTGGAATAATATTCATATAATTCTTCGGATAATATACATATAGCAATACAACGTTTCAATTTTATCCAAAATTTGTAGAATTAAATTGTTACAAAAGTTGTAAGAAATAACACATTTTAGCAGTGAAACTAAAGGTTTCTTGCCGTCTTGGCCAATTACCAATTTCGCGAATCAGAAAATCGTCCAATATTTCATTAGTCAGATTTAATTAGCGTAACGCTCGGTTGGTCTCAAAGCAATCGAATCGTGTTGCGTAGATCCGGAGGATATAAGCGGCTGATTGCAGAACTGCCTCGTGAAGATATCGCCCTAATACACCGTCGACGCCTGAGAAAGTTAATCTTGCCCATTAGCTCTCTGTCCTTCTCTCAAGAGCTTTTTTGCGAGTCACGAGTTTGGAAATTATTACATCCCAAAATTTCGATATTGTTATCTCGGAGTTGAGAGCAAAGATATATGTAATAGGTGAAAAAAAATTCAAGACTGGTTTTGACGGTATTGATGTGTGTACAAAAGTGTTAGCTGGGTTGTATTTGTCTTGTTATATGGGATTTCGGATTACTTATGGCTTACGAGCGTTGATTGTTATTAACGATCATGACAACTTATCGAGGCGAATCGAGTACAGGTCGTTCATTTTCGGCTTTGCAAGTGCGATGATGTTGACCTATGTACTTTTGAGAATTTGTTCATGTTGATTTATTTTTACCTGTTTCTCATATTGCCCTTTATTTAAGAATTTAATTGTTGCATTCACACGTTATTGCGACTTTCACAGTATATTTCAAATATTTATTTGTAAAAGTAATTGAAAAAAGAGTTCGCTTTAGAGATTGAGTTGTGAAGGCTTTGAAAACATCATAAAACTAGTCAAAGTGTAATACACAAAAGTAAATATTGTATAAGTTTACATACTCGTGAAAAGTAATAATGATTTTCGGAACTCCGGAGAGAATCTTATTTAAACTTTGACAAACTTTGACTGTCTATAATGCATGCAGTTTTGACCGAGTTGTAGCTGCGAAAATTTTTAAAATAAGGTCATATTTGAAGAACTCGTTCGGCGCAAGATATTCATGGATTTGAATGAAACTTTTAAGAAAAACGTTCTTTCAGTACTTTCTTCAATTCAAAGAGGAGCTTTAATTTTTCAGATTCATGCTTTCATAACAGAACACTTATACCTACTTTTTATCATTTCGAAATTGACTTTTTAATAATTTCAATTTCCCCTTATATGAATACAAGGTAATATATAATTAAACGACAGTTTTGATCTATTTTTATTAATTTAAACTGTCATAAAAAATTCATCATCAACAAGCTGCGTTTTCAAATAGATGAACAAGCAAACGTTTCGTCAGCAAACATTAATAAAGACCTTTCTTTCCCACTTACACACATACTCCCAATTACTCATCCCTCATCTCCTAGCACACCTCGACTCAAAATTTCACACTAGCCGTCGAGTTAGCGTCGCCCTTTAAGTGGAACGAAAGCGCTCGCGTCAGCCGGTGGCGGCAGTAGTAGAGGCCAGGCTCGCGTCAGCCGTCGCGCGTATAAATATCCAAGGCGTCAAGCCGTAAGCGCGAAAACTGCTTTCCTCGCAGAAATCGCCTTGTCTCTACTGCTGCTGAGGCTGCGATGGCTTCGTGTGCGCTTCGCTGCGTGTCACACTGGACGCTTTGCATTATCAAACCGAGGGGAATTGTTGTCCTGGGATGTGTCTTATTTTTGCTGAAATGAGTTTCTATATACTGTTTTCAAGCCTAGAGAAGAGAGCAATGTTATGTGTAGTGATGATTGTTTGAATGTACTTGTTTTATGTAATAAAACGTCAACAATTATTTTTATTATAAAATTCATCCATCGTTATTTCTGTAAGATTTATATGGTAATGAATATCGACATGAATATATTGAATGTAATATTTAAAGAATTATTTTGTTAAATAACAAATATATCGTGCGAACTAAAGCTAAATTTGATTGTACAAAAAAAAATTAAGTTAACACCTTCGACGACTACGTATATCCTCTCATCTTTCGAACATAAATCTTCGTCTCTCTCACGTTCGACACAAAAATCTCCAGTATAAAATGCTCGAAAGTTCCAGCGAAACCGATAAAATTGACGCAGAGACAAAAGCTACTACTTCTTTCCTCGTCACAGCTTCAGTTCCGGCAAAAAAACTACATATACGTGTACCTCACCTCTCTCTCTTCTCATGAAGAAAAAGAGTGTAAGCGAAGTTGACGAGCAGATCTCTCCCAGATTCTTGGCTATTCATCGCTACCATGTCCTGGCTGGATGTTTCTTTATTCGCAGAAGCGAGGGAGATTTATCTTGGTAGCAACTATCGCGATTGCGCACCTGAAAGCCCGGCTACCTACTTACATCTTTCTCTTGAAGAAGTAGAAGCTTCACGCACTTTCAGCGGACTGTTTAAAGCTGAATATTTAATAGTTATGATCGTCGGGGGGTGTCCGGATCGTTGAGAGTAAAAGTGACCTCGTTTCTGGATGAAGTGGAGTGTTTTATTTTGTTCAAAATTACTCGTGTTTTAGTATAACTCTTTGGCTACTAAACATTATTTTGCGAATAAGTTTGAAATTTAAAAAAAAGTGAGATCCAACTAACAATTCGAAATAATCAGTTCCATTAAAGTAACACACTAATCCACAGCCGTTAATTCATCCAGCAGCAGCAGCAGCAGCTGTTAACAATTCCTCGCGCGGCTTCCATTTCCCGCTTTAACGTCGATTCTTCTCCTCCCCGAAGCTCCAACCCTCTTCTTATCAGCGAATAGTCGTCGTCGTCGTCTTCGTCGAATCCTTTGTTCACCAGCTGAAACCACCGTCGACTCTTTGGCATTTCTCTCCATCCTTTCATACTTTCTATGACCTGCTGCTGCTATCCTACATTTTAATTGCTCATCCGACGAATTATTTATTCTTCTTGCCCCGGGTTTTGCTTCTTGGATGCTCTTGATTCTCAAAGGGATGGTGAGCGGTTCCGGGAGATAAATACCGTTGGTAGATTCTCGCAATATCTGGCTGTGTTTAAGGACCTTTTTTTCAAAACACGCTTCTTTTGTTTTTTCGTTGTAAGCAATGAGGCATGTGTATGGTTGAGTGATATATTGAATGATTACTTTTAATCTTGTGAATCAAAAGTAGTTTTAACGCGAAGGAAACAAGCTTTTGATTAAATTTTAAATTAACGTCTATACAAGCTCAGTCTCTATTTCGTTTGCTTCCTTCTTTTTCAATAGTCACCCTATACGACGTTCTTTTTTTCTCTAATGCTTTAATGACGACATCGTCAAGTAATTGAGTTGAGTAAAGGCGCATCTTGAAGCTCCGATTTCAGGGAGGTCAGAACATTTATTTTCGATGACGAAATTCGATGCTACGACGTTATTAAGCAGCGGGGTTCCTCGCCTTCGGAATGCAGATGAGATTGAGGAGATATTTAAAATTCAATTTGGGAGATAAAGGTGACTGATTCAACGCAATAATTAGACTGTTTGCGCAGCTGGTCTACGTAGCTTTGACTAATTTTTCTGTTTTTATTGAATACTGAATTTGCAAATAAAATTATCCGTTCAAACATAAAGTTCGTAAAAATAAAAATTCATTCATTCTCAAATCACCTGCATTTTTCATTATTTTCACTGCGACGTTTAAAACAATTGTCAAGGCAATAATAAGCTTCAATTTCCAGTCTCGGCAATAACCCACTGAAGCTCGTCTAACTATGCAGATGAAAAGCACGAGGAGCGTAAATTAAAGCACAAGTGCGCTAATAAAGCCTTGGAAATAAAAATCCGAAGGAAATCGCTTTCCCGTAAATAATAAAATGCCAGTAAGAAAGTGCGCAGACAAGAATTCCGATAAAAAAGACGCTTGCCGCATATACTTTCGCTCTGCGCCTGATAAAATTATACAACCCTACAAAATTTTTACTCGTCGACCTTTCGTTTATCTGGATGAGCTCGATATACGGATTGTTCTGTGTTAATAGTAATCCAGACATTTTTAAATGCAAATAAAACGAATTTTCGGCGTAACGACTATATCATTTAGCGATCAGAGTAACACAATAAAGTTCAATTCTCGTCTAGCTCCAATAAAATTAGTCCAGCAATCTCTATCAATCCCTAGCATCTCGCCGCACGTATACTCGAAAACCTCAAAGTGCTCTCAATTGTCTCGGAAAGCTCGAGAACCACGAGCGCATATTACGAGATCTCCCTTTTGCCTACCTATATTACTTTGGCTTGATCGCGATAAACCGAGCCAATATTAGATCCGAAAAAGAGCAGGAAATTGGTACGTGTTGTTTGCGAGATAAGAGAATTGATATCGTCGCCGCCGTGATTTCGCTCTCTAGCTCCTAAGCCTCGTCGGGAATTTCGTCCGCCAGGACCGCCAACTGGGAAATCCGATTTCGAGTCTTGATTTCCGCGAGCGATCGACCGGTTTATATAGGCTTTTCTCATGCAGTTCTCTCTCGGCGAGGTTTACTGCGAGAAAACGCTTGGGCGTCTTATGCTATATTTCGCGACTTTTAGCGTTCGTTCGAGTGCGCTTGGATTATGCGTCGCTTTGCTCTGCTCGATGGAGGGGATATATGATCGATTTCGCTCGGCTGAACGTGGTTTTGAGGGATATATATGTTGTGCTTTAATTATTTCTGATTTTTAAACACTGATAAGTGTGGTAAACATTACCGCGAAGTCAAGAAATTCGTAGCTAGTAATTTTTACCGTTCGAAAAATTAGAAATTGTTTCATTTTTGAAAACGTAACACTGAAACTTAAATTTAATTGCAGTATATTAGTATAAGCATGTGGAATCAGTCGTAATATCAGTAAATAGTTTTGGACTGGCCTTTCCTTCACCGCTTCTATTTTTTCGTTGTCTAGTTCTGGCTAGCGACGCTAGGTGGCGTATAGGCACTTTCATATTTCCCTCCAGCAGTATAATCCGCGCAGAATTTATATATAGCGGTGTGCCACCTATGCCAAAACAGCGCTTATAACTGCTTACGTCTATTACTGTAGGACTTCTATACCATTGGAATCAAGGCATATACTCCAGTCATAAAATATCTTCTACACATCAAACGAATTATTAATACCAGAGAGTCCGATGCCTCAGAGTAAACAGAAAAATTAAAGCTAACATATTCCTTCCTTAATGACATCGAATACTAAAACAAATTTCCATTCGCGCAGCGTCAAAAGCAGCCCAGCAGAACAAAAAAATCCGACGAATTATACCAAAGAGCCGCAGTCCATTCCACACTGCGTCTTGGATCTCAGCCAGATCGAACGGCGAATAACACGCCGTGGATGTGTATAACGAAGAGAGAAAAAGAGAGTCTTCTGCGCCTGCTGCACTTATTCTCACTGGCTTTTTTCAGCTGCGATGCACCGAGAGCGAAAAACACAAGAAGTGCCTTTAAAGGCCCGGGAAAAATAACGAACTGGGTTACGCTCGGCCGAAAGTGATAATTAGAGAAAGGGGCGTAAACACGAGAAGAAGAAAAAAAAAGTTGGCCGCTCGCGCGGGCGCGAGAAATATTAGAGTGTCAAGATGCCACTTGACCCACGAATGTGCCTAAGCTCTGTACGCGAGAGGCTTGCTTTCGTTTTTCCGTGTCGCTGTGCTCGTCGTTTCTCATGTTTTGCTATTGAATTTTCTTTTCGGCTATACTTGCAAGCATCGAGTATTTTTGGCTATACTGTATTACGAATTTTTAAACTAGTTTTGGAAGCTTTAAGTTTGCTTTAATTAAAATTTGGTAAACTGTTGGAAGGTCTTCGAACGAACGTTTTTAATTGACAGTCTTGACACGAAAAACCAAATCCGTGACACCGAAGCCGCAAAGCCGAGGAACTAAAAAAATTAAGCATTTGAAACAACGACTTGCTACGCGAAATACATAGAAATAGCAGAATATATAATATCAGGCCTTCGCATCTGCGCGCGCTCATTCAAATTCAAGCGTCAGGCGGTCATTAATCGACGTCCTTATTCCCGCTCTTCGTGCCGGGACTCTATTCAACCCGAAAGCCAGTCATTAGTGGCACAAGCATAAATAAGAATCAAGCGTGGGTGTAACTCACCGTGGAAAAACGTATGTACGCGCTTTTTTCGAGCTAAAAGTAGGTTTGCAGAGCGAGAACGCGGAAAACGCTTTTGCGATTCGGGAGAGTTAAGAGGTGTTTTGGACTCGTAAAAGGAGGCTCTTTATGGTATATTTGGCTTTGAATTTACTTATTTATTTTTTTGTGTAATATCTCTTTTTTTATAAAAGATTAATCTGACGCTATAATCCGACTGAATAATTATGAACGAATATAATTTAAAAATATAGCTCTTATCAATTTGGACAAATAAATTAGATTATTATCGTCAATCATAATGCAATTTAACAATGCAAACGACTATCACATCAAAAGTAGAGAGTATTATTATTTAAAAATTATACTCGCAAATTTAACCGCGACCCAGACGTCTGATATTGATCCACTTATATAATCAGTGGTAAAATTAGGTATAATAAGCCACTCTCATAATGTTTCAAAACGAGCTCTCTACTCTCTCGGTTACAGATAACCCACAGAACGAGAAACAAAGAAATAAGCGTGCTCCCTACTACGTAACCCTGAATTAAAGCGTACTTCATCTCCATGAATAAAGTTGTTACTCGCATCTCCACGTGAAACACAGTAGAGAGAAAAAAAGGCATTAAAAATCCAGTACAACATTTCTCCGAGGGCGTATAACATAAAAACATTTGTCGCATATAATTATACGGAAGATGAACATAATTTTTCCAGCTCCGCAAATAAGCCAACAACGTCACGGAATTTCGAATATATATTCTTCGTAACATTACGTGCTGAAATTAATTACCCGATAATCGGGCTAATTAATTTTCGCTCGTCAAAGCGGCGCGCACAAAGGGTCCGAAAACTCTATAATAGTGAAAAGAAGCGTCGAGAGAGTATAGTGTATAATAACCCACATACATAATTCAAGCGCTTTTCGGTAGAAGCGTCTGCGAAAAAAAAATACCACAGGCATCTTGATCGTCGGCGATTTTCCTCCTCCACGAGGTTTTATTGTCTGGACCGCTTAGCCCAAGATCCTCGGGTTTTCTCTTCTTCATCCCGTGATGCTGGCTGCCCTCGATCTGACGAGTTCTCGCCTCAGGCCGGTTACCTCTTTCTCTTTCTCTGGAAGGAGGAACTGTATGTGTGCACAGGGCTTTGCTGGGACAGGACAGCGCTTGAAAATAATGGAGCTTGGATGCTGGATGTATTTTTTATATCTTTCTTGAATTGGTGAATATTTATTAATAGATGGGAGGCTTTTTCTTTTAGATTTATTATCTGATGAGTAACATTGTTTTTAAGGTTTGTTATCTTATCAGACCTGAACAGATTATTATTATTACCAGTTGAACGTTTGGAAAAATATATCGATATAGTTGTAAATTGTTATTTCATGTATCTTCTTAAATAATGGCCTAACACAGCACACATTATTTACGAAATACGCAAAACGTAATAATTCCATATCTAGGTCACGAAGACCTGTAAATACCAGCAGTGAATTGCGTTGATCCCATCCCACAGTTCAGTCTTTTTCACCGCATTATTCTCAAACAGCCAAAACACCCATCCATCCATCCTCATACATTTCCCTCGAAAAAGAGAAGAAAAGCCCAGTACAGCATCAGCCGAGTTCAGGAAGCTCCCACACAGAAAAGCAGGCCAGCAGCAGCCTCACCCCCAAGAAGAGACTATACCACTACCACTACTCAGAACCAGCAGAGCGTCCGAGAAAGCGAGCTTAAACAGACTGTAAGAAAAGACGAAATAGCGAGAGCTGAGGTAGAAGGGGAAGCTGGCTGGCGCTTTTCCTGACGGCGAGGGCAGCAGCAGAGCTGCCAGGTGTGGTGTACGCGCCGGCCCGAGCCCGGAGAGATCGATAACATGCCGACCCAGCTTTACCCTGCTGCTGCTGGTGCTGCTGCTACTGCCTGCGATGCGGCGGCTGTTGCCTTCGGATTCTGGAGATCGGGCATGGCTCGAGGTGAAAGAGCGCCGGGGATTTTGCGGGCTTGTTTCGTCGAGGGTTTATTCTGGGTTTTCGGGGAAATAGAGGAATGGTTATGTAGCATACGTGAATTTTTGGAGATGGAAAGGTATATAGTATATACTTCTTTTTTTTTTGCTTTAAAGACCGAGTGTTTGATCTCTATTCCCTGGCTGCAGTGATTTATTCAGTATACGTGCACTCTTTCATTATTTTAATTCGGAATGTGTGATTCAATAATTTTTTAGTATAAATGTTGAATGTTTATAATATATTCTTCTGATGCGCCGAGTGCGAGCTGTTGGGAAAATAGCTTAGAGACTATAAGCTGCGAAGACATTGAAGTGAAAAATGGTGCTATGGAAAAGCCATTTTCCACGATTTTGCAACGGGACTTCATACGCTTTCGCGTAATTCCCCTTTTGTCTGAGCCGCAGAGGCGATCGCGAAGCTTTCATTGTAATGGAACAGAAGCTTTCGCTGAATTCTCCATCGATGTGGAGAATATAAAAATTTAAACTGCCGTATTTTCTCTTATCGCAGATAATTTGAAACTGAATATAAGCTGAATTCTTATATGCACGATAGTGAGACTCATATAGTTATTATTTTTTTGTTTCATCTTCTTATCGAGCGTACATACTTTTAAAAAATGGGGGAAACTTATCTCGAATATTGCCAATTTATAATGGCTACATGCGAATATCCATCGACGGACTTTGCAAGTCCGAAGAGTAGATTTTACGATCGAGACGATGTATTTTCTCTGTTCCTCTAGTTTCATCTTTGCGCAACTTTTTCACGACTGGAAAAGAGACTACTCCGACTTTTATACTCTATATACCAGGGATTTCTTCCCCTTTTTTTCTCTCTCACATTCATTCTCTCGCAGTGAAATAAATCCCCATCGATCGGCTCTTAAATTCGGATTTATTTTCTAATCATCGGGAAGGAACTTGCCGGATTACTTTCCAATGATGCAGAACTCTTTTAATATTCGCTCTCCCGATATGTAAGGGATCGTTTATTAACGGAGTGCATATTTCCTGGATATGTAACCAAAAGTCTGCTTCATATTGAATCGAATCCTGCACGTGTAGAACTTCCAAATACATCATCAATGTTAACAAAGTCACGGTGTAAGCGCATCCGCTAACTTTGTAGCGTATGTACGTTGAAAAGGGCACTAAATCAGAATTACGCCAACTTTTTCCAGTAGCCCATATTTCTTGATAAATTGCGGGAGAGAGCGCGATCCATTACAAGCTCCTTAAAGTACAACCCGCAACGGAATATAATTAGATGACCCAGAGGGATTCAGCTATTTGCCCAGAATTATTGCTATATCTGTGCGAAACAAGGGAATAGTCGACGAGAAGAGGTTGGACGGAAACAAGGAAGAGTTTATGGGCGAAAGCGGTTATTAAAAACTTTGATGCGATTCCGTCGCGCGCGGCAATTAATACCGAGTTTCAAGTCCTACAGATGACTGGAAAAAGGATATTTCAAGGACAAGAAGCTGCGGATCCAGCCGCTGGCTATAATCACCCCAGACGTAATTTCGTTTTTGTCTCGCCTCATTCTCTATACGACGAAATCCCGAAAAGTGCACTTTCAGGGGTCCCAGAATCTCGAAATTTGTTTTCAATCTTCGGTTTCCTGACCTTATTTATCTTGTTTTATATGCTAAAAATGAAGAAAAACGTCGATGAACAATGGACATCGACCGTAAGACATTTTTTGTGGGCATATTACAGTTAAGCAAGAGTTTTTCCTCATTTTTTAGCGTATAAAACAAGATAAATAAGGTCCGGAATCCGAAGATTGAAAAAAATTTTTCGAGATTCTGGGACCCCTGAAAGTGCTTTTTTTTGGATTTCGTCATATAGTCTTTGAGCAATATAGTCGAGGAGAAGAGCGAAATTGCGCCAGGCAAACTTCTTCCTAGCACCCTCGGCTTCTTCTTCTTCTTCTTTTGGCGCCACTTCGAACCTTTTAAGTTGACTTGATGCATGGACGAACGGCAGGTCTGCATATTCATAAGACCAGGAGAAAAAAGTGCCGTGACTTAATTGTGTTCCGTTAGAGGTTGCGCGAGAGAAAGTTTTTTTTTCCTTTGCTTTGATCGGAAACTTCTTAGACTTTACTACTGTTGTTCAAGCGGATGAAAAAATGTAAGAATTGAAAATGATGTCAGTTTTGGTATGTATCGAATCTTAGAAGCTTGTTATGATGAAATTATAATTATTACTGGTTATCATTCAAATATCTTAGGAAAAAGAATGAGTAAAGATAGAGCATCGTTTCTTTTAAATTAATATCATTTATTTTATTGATGAGGTTTTTGTTCTCTTCGGTGGTAAAGAGTTACCACTACAATTACATTAAAATTTAAAAAATAAGGTTATTTTATTTTAGTTGTTAACCTTTAGTTTATCATTGCTGATAGTTCCTAACTCATCGCACAATTGCAACGTAAGGCATCTGGAAACCTTCTTTAGAACACTATTGATAAGATTTTCTGGTAAGTTAGATGAATCGGCGGGATTTTTCGTTACAGTGATCGAGCAGTGACTTAGCACTCCGCCATCTTTAGTCTGGGACTGAAAATTATTATTTTGTGTTTAAAAACAGATCATCACAAAATTTTATATATAATAGGTATAAGTCAAATATCTGTTTTAGAAAGCTTACCAGAGTAGCGGCGATACCCTTAGTATTTACTTTGATGTTACGCGGTCCTTTTACGCTGTATTTCTTAGGATCAACCATGGCATCACCTTAAAATATTACACATATTATTTGTAACATCAATATTTTTAAAACAATCGGAAAAAATAAAATTAATTTACCGCTGAAAATGACAGTAGCGTCATCTAAAGTGAATTTGTAATAGTGGTTTGGATGTTTGAGAACTGATACTTTGTCGTTGTCGTATCTAAAGTAGGTTTCAACGCCGTAATATTCGACTGTTTGGCCATCAATATTCGGCGAGACCTTAGTGTCCAAACAAGCTAAAAATATTCAGAATTTTATATTTACAACAATCTAGAATTTATGGTAATTTTGGATTACCTGTGCAATTTTTTTAATTTAACTTACCAATAATAGGAGCTATTTCGGCTGATGAAATTGTTGACCAAATAGTAAGTACAAGGAAGGATGATACAATTACTTTTCCACTCATTGTAGATGATTCTGTAATGTAACAAACGAGGTAAATTTGATGAAATTTACAAGGTCTAATTTTGCTTCTTAAACAATTGAATTAATTATATATTTTTTTAATTTTTTTTCTTAAACATACCGATATAAAAATGGGGAAACTACATTATGGAACACGGCAAGAAAAGCTAAATTTCTATTTCAGACTCGAGTGAGGTGTCTTCAGCACTCTTCTACGTCTCAGGCGCTTTCGTTGCCCTCGACTCCAACTCGTGCTAAACACCTCACTCTCGCTAGAAATAGCTTATTTTCTCCCCTTGTTGCACAATGAACTATTTTTTATTAGTAATGTGGTAGCGTGAAATTTCAATTTTTTATTATCTCAATTTTAGAAAAATATTAATTATATGTTTTAAAATTCCACCAACCATGCATAAATAATTCAATCCCGTACGTTTATACTAATAAGATGAAGTGATGTATACTTACGTAGTTTTTTGTTCAATAAAGTATAATGTATACTGCTCGATACTTTCTTGATAACTGTCGAATGATTCAGAAGATTGCCTTTTATATTACTCGTTATCTACTTTTTTTGATTCTAATTATAGCAGTACGATTTAAACACACGAAATACCTACGTGAACTTTATTTATTCAAGTGTGAACAATTTTCTATTTATATAAAACTAGAAGAAATTTCCGATAAAACGTTAAACCAAAATTTCGCAAACGCTATCCGACTAAAAAGCTATCATGTGAGTCAACTTTTTACTGGTCACCCCATAGGTCCTAATGAATTGCAGAGAACGAATTATCACAAGTTCCTTAGCGCGCGACTCAACAGAATACAATTACCTGGCTCAAAGGAACTCTACTGTTTGCCTAGAGTTTGCACTAGACTTGCACTCTCTAACGCACGAAACAAGAGAGCGACGAGTAGAAGATACTGTTAACGAGCTATGTTGCTCTTTTCAGACCCGCTTGTGAAGGCTTATTAACAACTTTTAATGCGATTTCGTTATTTTAATTAATGGTTGGTTAAAATGTTTCGAGACTTCGATGTAGAGAGGCACAAGGAATCTTTTTACAGTTTTTTACGTGTTCAAAGTTAGCTTTCACTCATAGCATTTGCTTTTTGAGATGTATTCAAATTATTTATTTTAATCTGTTCATTAAATAGTTAATTATGTACATTCATCTTTTTTCCAGATTATTGAGAAAAATTAATTAATATGAATACTTTTAAATTTTGCTTTGCTATCTTTGCGTACATGAAGAGTTATTTTTCATTGGTAAATTTAGCTTTATCTAATAAAAATATCAAGTACTTTCTATACTGAAATGTTCAGCAATGAAAAAATCAAAGACATCGATACTCTTGGATTTGGCATTGTTTCAGTAGATTTCCTAACAAATCTATTCTTGTTTCTCACACAGATTTCAAAATAGTGTCGCTACCTCGTGAAACTTCATATCACTAAAAGTTTATTGCAAAATATATAAAATGCATTAACAGGATATAGGAACGATAAACTAGTTTGGCTATAATTTTAAATTCGAATTGAATTTTCAATTTTTATCTTAATGATTATGCAAATGAAGACACAAACTCGCTATTGAATCTATTATTGTAGTACAGACATCCGTTCCGTTTTTATTACACAATACATTTTTTAACCTTGATAAAACTAAAGTTATGAACTTTAGAACACACATGTTTTAAGTGAGGAAATGTTTGCATAGACTACAATCAAATACATATTGCTTGGAGGAAGTAAACAAGCCAGCTCTCTGATATTATTAATTCTTTGATTAGTGACATTTGAGTAATTTTATGAAATCACGCTATATCTCTAAAATCTCTTACTTTGAAATATTTTATGTAAAAGTGAATGTTGTATTCCATATATTAACGATACATTAGTTTGGAGGAAGCTTCGTGCTGGTAGCGGTTAATTCTCTGTATGTTTTCATTTGATATTATGTGATTCATTATATAGTTATATTCATATTATAAAAAGAATATTTATGAAAATGAGATTTCAGTTTTTGTCGCAATAAAAAAGGTCGCATTGTTGTGCTTGCCCAGAGATCGTAAAGTAAGAACTGACTGAGTGAAAAAACTGTTCCGATTCTATATCTCATAGCAATTATCTATCGGACGTTTAATCCTATTTGCAGAGCTGCACGGATGAGTAATCGCGTGATTCGATTTGTGCACTTGGCTTGCATAGTTCCGTCTGTTGCTTCCGCCAGACAAAAGAGAGATAATTGTATTTATCATGATTTTTTTGTGCTTTCACCATCACGTCATTTTCTCTTTATTATTTCAGTTATTCTCTCGTACGTTCCATACGATTCCATCTAGAAATTAATTTAAAAATCCAAGTGGCGTCAAGCCAGTTCTCCAAACTTTACCCTCACCCCAGAAAATAAAATCCCCACTAGAAACCCACCCAGGAAATTCCAAACTTCGTTAAAAAAAAAGAGATCCCTCACCCTCCTACCGCGTCATCGACGACGCGCATTAAACTCAACTTACTCAACTCTCGCTCGGTCGCTCTGACAATGCAGTTGCCGCCCCTCTCTTCCCGCAAAGAAAAGCAGCAGAGCGAGGCAGGAACAAAGCCGGAGCTTATCAGCCGTTGGCGGCTTGAAAATGACGGGTCCGTCAATGCCGTTAACCAGACACAAGCGACTTATGCGACATCTCTGAAAGGAGTGACGCCTGCGTTAATACCTAGTATGTGTATATCGGCAGGTGGGAATTTTCCCTCTCCCTTGACCGAAGACAATACGAGACTGAAAGAGAGGGAGAGGGATGAAATGAGGGGTAGAACGAGTTCGCTTTCGCGCGCACAATGGCTGTCGATTTTGCTCGCGCGCGTGAGAGGGAGAGCGAGAAAGGATAGTATGAATGCACGGCGCGGATTCTTTTCTTTCGCGGTGCAGTTGAGTAGATTACGCCGAATAATGGCGAGGGATAATGCGGTGGTGGTGAACGTTTTCTCTCTCTCTGCTTTCTCTTGATTTCCACATGTCGTGCGTATATGTTTGGTAGTGAATGATGTTTGTTGCACGTATACGGTGTCTGTTTCGCAACTTTTTTTTGCCTCTTGTGTGACACGTGTGATATTGGAGTATCGAATGGGATTTCATGCGTTGTTCTTTTTTCTTTATTTTTCGAGAGGAAGATAAGATACGATGAGGAAGTTTCCAATAGATCACACGTCTGAATTTTTCCTGCTATTTTTAGATTGTTCTAAAGTAAATATGATAAAGTAGTACAATATAAAGCAGCCACTGAAAATAAACGGAAGTAGCCTCGACGCGCCTTATTGTTTACAGTAGATTAAAGCTATTGCGATCCAAAATTTCGTAATCTTAATATAAGATTCGTTTGTACTCACTGTTTTACGCACTTCGCTAAAATTTACGAAATTAATTTTTAAGGAAAATCGATGGCATACCTCCCATAAAATCTAAAGAATGAAAATTATATTCCAAGAAGAAAAACGTATAAAAAAGATATCACCTCCCGCGCATGTTTGCATAAGGAAGAAGACTCAATATCTTCGAATCTCTGAAATATATGAGCCCATTTTCCCGAACGACATTTAAGCCGCCGAATACGAAAGGGATTAAGCAAAAAATTCCGAGGAACACGCTGGGATTTCAAATGGCCTGCTTTACGTTTTTATCGACTGACTGTATTTTACGCCGTTTACGAAAAAAAAAGAACGGAGTCCTATGCGATCGCGCAGTGAAGTATATAATCCCGCGAGGGAACTTTGACAAGAGGTTATTTCAAGGCTTCCGTTCGGTCGTAAAATTTATGCATTGAAAACTAGCTGGTAGGGGAAAAACTAGTACTTTGAGTTTTCCACCGATTACAGGGCTCTCATGGTGGATTTCGCAGTTGGATGTCGCCTTTGAAAGTGAAAATTGCTTTCAATTACAGGGCTAGTGCTATTTCGTTGAAGCTTTACTGACGTTCGAAAAGAATTTTAATTTTTTTTTTATTACTAAACTGTTTTTATTTCTATATTGACAAAAAAGATCCGTGCCCTCCTGATAGTGTGCGAACGTACGGAATCAGCTAATCCATAATAGTCGTAAAACAAAACAGTTTTCAAAACTGCCTTGCTGGGCCTGCTTAGGCCGCTCATGTTATAACTGCCTCTGCTCTTGGTCTCTTTATTATCGTATTTTATTAATCGTCCTGTTATTATTTTTATTCTGTCCAGCTGTTCCCCGTGTATATAGAACCTAATTGTAAAATAATAATTTAATACAAAAGCAAAGAAAATTCGCTGTAGCAGCAAAGTTTATCTTGAAAACTTTCTTAACTTAAAAACGTGCTCGGTCAACCGCGAGTACACGTTAACGGTCAACCCAGAATGTTAAACTACTTTATATACGCGAGACAATTTTTCTTCCTCACCGTCAGGTCACTCGAAATTTGCCTGGGCAAATTTATCGAATATTAAGCTAAAACTGAGAAAGAAGACCAACAAAAACTATAGCACAAAGCACACACGAGAAATAAAACGAAACAAAACTGTGCGAGCCATTCTCGGCAATCTATCTATCATCGCGACTCTATTTCGCATCGGCCAAACAAAGTTCCGATAGGCGTGAAATCGACCAACTTTTTCGCTCGTCCTTGGCATACCCCCACACATTGAAATTCCAGAAATGGCAGTAGGAGAAAATAAATCGGCCATCGTCGATGATTCGCTGGTGTCGATTTCTTGTGGACTACTGTGTGAGAGAAGAAGATGAAAGGGAAGAGAGAAAGATTGAAGCTTCGCGGAAGAGCCGCCTGATAAGTTGGGAAAGATCAACCTTAGGACGTTCTTTGGAAGGAATGACGATTGTTGGACATTGGAGTGGATGTAGTGGGGTGGAAGGGAAAAAGTTTACAATTTTAGAGGTTTTTTCATTAGTTTCTTATGCTTTTTAAATATAGGATTAGCAACTTTTTGAGATATTAAAGTTCGAAACAATGATCTGTCATATAATTTTGTCGTTAGATAAAGGGGATTCCCCCGAAAAATCCATCAATAGTGCAGACGTGAGACCGACGACGTTCAATCGGGGTTGGACGATTGAATGAAAGGCGAATTCGACGGACATTTTACGTAACTGCAATTACGCAAACTCGAAGAATCGCATTAGTCACCTGGGACAATCCCCTTTCCTCCTGGATTTCCGTCAACGACATCTGACTTACTGCGAGTAGTTCGCTTTCATCTACTACTACGAAAACAACGAAGCTGAGTCTGTTTTTGCTCCTTTTTCTTCTGCACTTTGTAGCGTTGAGTTTGGCTCGGGTAGTTTTTCGCGTTGACGTTACTAGCGCTAATAGAGTAAAGTTTTTAATGAGGCTTTGATGTATCAGGTGACGGTTCATTATTTGATGCGATTAATAGATTTTCTTGTTAAGTCTTAATGAAGTAATAGCTTTTTTAAAGAGAAATTTTCACTTGACTTAATTCATGCGAACAATGTCCAGAAATATTCTAAATCTAGAAAGTTCAGCTAGAAATACGTTTTGCTGTTTAGCATCAGGGAAAGAATGACCAGGAACTTTTCATCCAATGCAGCGGGAATTAGCCATTTCGGTGTACCACGTTCAGTTTTAGCTAATGAGACTTGTTTAGTTATCTTGCGAACCTGTAGTTTGAGGTTAGCCTACCATGTTTGTGGTGGGACTGGAGCTAATCTATTCGAAGCATTAGATCTAGTATCGAAATAATTTTCGGTGCATAAATTATTCGCGAAAGTACGAGTTTAGAGATAATTTAATTGGTTTACTAATGAATTTGAAATAGTTATGCGGTTTACATTAGAGTTTAAATAACGTGATATTCACATGAAATTCTAAAACTAATTCCAATAAATTACATTTGATAGATGTTATAAAATATCATCACTTCAGCAAAACTCGTAATATTGTTCACAAAGTGCTATAACAGTTAAAAGCGAGCACAAGCCAAGATCGAAATAAGCCTGTAAAGCAACATTGCTCGTCAATTCGTGGCTTTATCGAACCACTCGGGCCTTTACCTTTTGAAGTTTACGGCTGTACGCCATAGAGAGAAACTATGTTATTCCTCCTTCTCTCAGATATCCGCCTAATCTTATCGACCAGTCCAATGTCACGTTGAATAATCCCGTTTCGTGCTCAAGGTTATCTAGCCCCAAACTACTCGCGTACTTCCTTTCAGAAAGGAATATGTACACTGTCACTTCTCATCTATATATTTATATACAACCGCTTATATTTTCATCATTCGATGTCCATATTACGATGATGAATCGTACGAAAGCGCAAATCATGACAGATGTCTATTAAAGACTTGGAGGGGTAGAGGAGCTTCCAAGAAACATTTGTAATATTTCCATCGATTTTTTGATTCTATGGTGGCAAGACTAGTATAGTACAAGCCATTCTTCGTCGTACGACATTCGTCGCGAGGATGAAATAAAAGCCATTATCTCTCTCACGACCCCGTTTCATTACACCAATCCTCCAAGTTGAAAACAATACGCTGCAACCTCTCCTCCTGGTGTAACGAAAATTCCACGAAAGTATACTAGCGTGTATTCTGTCGCGCGAAATGGAATAGAATGAAAAATGCGCAACGAGGAGAGCTTCCGACTCTAGTTGTTTCTCTCATTCCGTGAAAAAAGCGCGTATAACCAACGCAGCTGAAAAGATTCAAGTTGCTCGCGAATTTAGAAGAAAGAAAGAGAGAGAGGGGGAGAATGAGAGAGACAAAAGAGGGTTGGTCGAAGATTTAGGTCAGCGCGATTGCAAGGGGGAGTAATATTCTAGCCCGAGGCTCGATGATATTCTCGTTGCTGCTGAAGCTATGGTCTTTAACGGGAAAGTGATCTGGGAGAGTTGCTGGTAATGCCGAAGAGCTGATAATTCGATTCTCGAAGTCGTCTGAATTATGAGATGATCGTGGAGGGCGTCTCTGAACGGTGAGATGGTTGTTTAAGAGGGACGTTTTCATTTGTTATTTATCTGTAAGAGTACTTTATCTGTATAGTACTATATAGTTGACTAGTATATTGCTTTGATTATTCTATCGAGTGTGCGATGTTGGATCACCTTATTATCATTCTGATTATGATCTGATCATTTTGTCTATACTATGTACGTTGAATAATGGTCAAAGGAACACTCATGCTCTAATAATTTAGAAACAAACAAATCAATGTGCGTTAGAATAAAAATATATCAATAATGCATAATTATTTATAGTAATTAATTCATTTTTTCTGGTTATTACAGGATCTAGAAATGAAACCTGCAACCCCCGGTTGTTCCTCCTTCTATATGCTTGAGGTGAGTACCATCTTCTATCGAATTTTATATTTCAAACTGTGCTTTTCAAATTCAATTTAATTTTGTTAAAAGCGAAAGGTTTTGATTAAATGAAATCACGATAACATCTCTGAAAGTCTGTAAGCTCCAATTGATACTCGTTTCGAAATATCGACAAAACCCGTCAACCACTATAGCTTTTTCACAACTCGACTTCAAAATAATAATAATAACACCAAAGATCGTTCTCGAAACCAACCACAAGAATCAATAACCCCTCAAGCTCAACGTCAGTTCGTTCAAGTCTCTAATCTCTTAAAAAGTCCTATCATCAGTACCTCGACTCCTCACAGCGTCGATAAGACGCTCTCCACTCCCCATCGCTTCAAGTACCTCCACAAAAAGAGTGCCTATAACAACAGCACCTTCTTCTCTCGTGATATGAACGGGAGAGAAAGAGAGCCACTATGCCAAGTACGCAAACGTTAGCGATTCAGCGACGCGTCGAGGAGAGAAGCTCTATCTGTCTCGACGAAGACGAAAGCAAATAGAGAGAAACGGAGTCACTCTCCGTGGCTACCGCTCTTTCTCGTTTGCTGAGGACTTGGGAATTGTCTCTCACTGCCTCACCGTTGGATGATTGTTCTTCGTCGTTCCTCACCGCAGCTGGAGCTTCTTCCTTCCTATACTGACTTTCTTGTTAGTCTATAGACCTCGTGTTTTGCTGGCCTCCTTTGCAAGGACGATAAGGTGCATTGATTGTCTGGACAGTCCTTTGATAGTGGTGTTTCTTTTTGTTTGAAAGATTGCTTCATTTCTAATGCATTAGTTCTATTAGCTCTGAGAATTTATGATTTTAAAATATTAAATGTAACATATAGACTTACAAAAAAAAAATTCTATTTCGAGGCATAATATTTTAAGGCTCCCATCATTTCTCTAAAGTCTCCAATGCTTTAGCTAGGCTTGAACAGATATTTCTCAAACTACATTGAATTTTACGGGCAAAAATAGCCGGTTTATTAACATTATAGAGCGAAGCAAGCAGTGCAGGCAACAAAAGGTATAACTTTACACCACTACGGAGTCTATCATAAAACTTTTCATAGCCGGCGTTTTACAATACATTCCAAACTGCAGCTTCAGCCATCCGATTTTCGCGCGTCTTGCCGAAGTAACTCGCGCTTTACAGGCCAGTAAAACCGCTAAAGCCACAGCAGACGCCGGAACAATGGTCCCTGGCTTAGAAGTGCGGTCGAGAATGTTTACGGAGCTTCTGGTCCAAGTAATGTCGTAAGTGAGAAATCGACTCTTAACCGCCGAGAAAACTATTGATGATCCTATGGCTATACGTGTTCTCTTCGGAATTGATCAAATTTGTACCTTGTCTTTTAGATTATATAGAAAAGAAACTGCAAAAAAATTTTTTATCATATAAAAAGAAAAAAAAACAGCGAGTTTTGTCGTTTTCAACTATAGTGTCACACATGCAAACTGCATAAAGCTTGAATATTCGATATCGCTCGTCAAAAAGTTAGCGGCGGCACTATACACGCGGCACGGAAAAACTTTTTACGAGCGCGAGTGCGCGCGCATATGAGCGAGTTTCGAAAAGTTGCAACTATGTACGGATGAGAACGCAGGTGTATACCTGTGGAAAAAGTTTTCCACTCCACATGGTGCCGGAAATTCACAAAAGCTGACCTTTGTTAGGATGAGTCGTTGTGGTATAGATATGCGCGCGCAAAGGATGCGGAAACGGAGAAAGAGGAAGATAATACTGGGACGAAACGAAAGCTTGTTTGCATTTTCTGAGGATGCGATTTAGTTTTTATTTTTGTAATGGTTAAATTTTAGTAAGAAACAATTATATCAGCGTAAAAAATGGATGAGCCACTTTATACAGATTTTACTCAGAAAAATATGACTAATTAAATTCTCTGCTTAAACTAAGTTTTATAACAGTCCAAAAAGTTCTTTGAAAACACATGCTAGTAATGCATTTCAACGTGTTTGGGATGAATTATCATCGTGTGCGTATGTGTTTTCTAGCCAGACTGACTTCCATCGAAATACCTTTAACTCGAATCATAAATCTTTCTCTCATATCAAATAAAGCTTCTAATTCCAAACCCAAACAGCACCGATGCACCAAAACCACCAATGCATCATAATTCCAACCCCGAAACGACGCGCTAACAAAGCATTTGCTTAACCATCACGAAAGCTCGGCAAAAAAAAAAAATAAGAGAAAAAAATCCACGAAATCCGCCTCAGAGCGCCACAGTTCCTTCTACACTCCCGACTTCGGAGCTCGTATCGCTCGGATATGAAGGCGTTCGTGCACGTCACACGCCGACGAGCTTCTTCTTCTTCTTCTTTCCCCCCTGAAGCTCAGGCTTTTCTTGACCTCGTTTTTCTCTCTATGTGTGGGTATGCCTACGCTCTTTATCTGTCTTTCTCCCTCTCTTTTAGTTCATTTGTACGAACGTGATTGCGGATCAGGCAGTTGCGGAAGTGGATTAATTTTTGATAATCAGTCCGTGTTAAATTAATTGCTGCAAGGCTGGAGCTTTCTTTTCCTTTGTTCTTCTTGTATTTTGACTGGGAGAGGAGGGAATAATTGGGAGGAAGTGTGTTGTATTATTTTTTTAGAAGGTTTCTAAGGTTTTACAGTAATTGTTGTTTATATTTAAGGCATAGTTTCGACAGGTTAAATTGTTGTGTGAAAACGTTTTGTTGAATCTTGATCGAAAAGTTTCTGTAATTGCCGAGTCTCGTTATGTCAATAAATGTTCGCTTGGATTAGCATATTGTAACGAGGCGCTATCGATTTTCAACTAAAGCACAGACTTTCTTTAACGTCTTACTACCTTCGTTTCACTCATTATTTACCTCGTCGAACCTATAGTCATAAATTACAGCTGTTGTTTGCTTTGTTCTGTATAAGGAAATTTATTCCGTATAGGTTCTGCTGGATGTACAAAAGAAAGCTCATCATTATAAAACCAAAACATTTGCGACTATCGTAAGTAAACCCGATACCTGCAGCATAATTCATTATTCCACCCCAATTAGTGTACACAAATTCGTGGGACTAACGAACGAGTAATCCGATAATGCAAAATAAACGCACACCATTTTTAAGGGAATCATAACGAGCGTAGAAAAAAACATGTATATATAGGTATACAGGTCGAAATTGGAGCGAATAAATGATTTGCAATCAAAGCAGCAGCCTTACCTTTTTTAATTTGCTATTTCTCTGCAGGGGGGCGCCCTTTTACATATGCATAAGGCCGAGGAAAACGTGAATGTAAAAAGAAATCGAGCGTATTTGTATACAAAATACATGTATATTTATGCGGCAGTTGGACGAGAATATACTTCGAGACGTTTCTTCGGGAAATACAATTTTCCCAACGATGCAAAGCTAGAACCACGTGAACTTGAAATAACTCACCGCGGTCAGACCATGTATGAGAAAACTTTGTGGTTTCGTATATTAAATTGCGCGCAATGCGTCGTACGGAGTTTCGCTCTTATATTTCTGTTTTTATTTCGTACTCGCATCTTTTGCTTTATTATGAAATACGATTTTAATAAAGAGCCGTATAGCCACGTATATACCTAGTCGTAAAACAAAATTTTAAGCTTATGAACTTGATAAATTTACTACCCTATATCAGCTTACTCTAAAAAGCTTGGCTATTAATAACGAAAACTTCCTTAATCCCACTAGATCAATTTCGAAATTAATAATTTCGAAAGCATCTCTCGTTCGATTTCATATTGTCGTCGCATGCACGTGAAAAAGCTTGCCGTCGTCGGAATTTCATTCCTATCTCCCTACCTACCGCGAAACACGCTCTCTCCGCGCATCTGCATCGTCGTCGCGAATAAAAAGAGACACACGCTCGGCATCCGGCGCGCGTCGGGAGATCCGCATTACTTCTCCATCGAATATTGATGCGTATATGTACGTGCGCGAAGGAAAAAAAGACCACGAGGAAGACGCCGAGAGACTCTCTCATCGTGTATTCCAACTTATTTATTTATGAGCTAACGATGATTCAGGAGTTGCTTTTTCAGAGGTGGCTACATTAAGCTGTATGCAAGGGTGATTATTATGCGCTGCTGTTAGTCAGCGAATGCGTGGTGGTGGTTATAATCTGGGAATGTTTTCATTTTGCGCTGCGCGGTGAATAGCGATTGCTTCATTAATGACGACATATTTTTCGAAGAGAGAGATAGAGGAGAAAGTAGGATTGTATTAAATTATTACAGCGGTGGTGCAGCTTTGAAAATTCATGCGACGGTGTGCACTGGATAGACGTTGAACGATGTTTATAAATTGTCTAACGTGTGCAATGATTTATTCATAAGGATCTGAAAATCTACTGGTAACAAATTTTAAAAGTATTATAAAACATTTCAAATCAATTCTGAAATATAAGGCATCTCAATAAATTAACATGTTCGAGCTCGATTGGGTCCTCTTCAAAAGTAAGTGCTCACCGGATCCACACACTACATCTCTCCAGAGTCAATTTTTCCGCTCCTCCGAGCACTAGAGCTCGAATTCCAGGAATCCGCCGAACGATTTCTCGCGATACGATAGCTCGCAGAAAAAAAATCGCGTCGCTCCGTCTAAGGACCTAATCGCATCCCTGGAATCCCATTTGCCGCTAATAGGCCAGAGAGCTCGCGCAACAAATTGGATCTATCCGTTTAACCTAATTGATCTTACCAGTTGATCCTCAAATTGATCGCGCAAGAGTCTCCGATGTCCGCGTGCATTTGTCTTGCGGCGAGTTCGACGTCGTCGTATCGAATTCGAAGTTTGCTATATAACGCGCGACGTGTTATATACCCTAATTGGGCTCGTGGAATTTTCGACCAATCGGATGCCATGGTTGGCCTGTTGGTGGGGGGCAAGGGGGGTGGGAGGTCGTCCAGTGGTGGCGGCGCGCGGGGCAATTTTTTGTCGTATATACGAGTTGCGCATAGGTGGCTATATTACGACGTGCTCGAATTTTATTGCCGCAATTTCGTAGCCGGAATTCGCGAGCTGTTGTACTGGCCACTTTTGCCGCACTGTATTGCGTGCACGTGCAATAATGTAAAATATTGAATTTTGCTTTCGGGAAATAATTACTGCTATGGGAATGAAGGCCGAGCTTTTCTCAGAGATCTCGTAAACATTTAAATCTCTGCAATCGAAGGGTCAAGTTGTTCAATTGTAGTATAAAAAACAATAATTTTTCTGAAAAATAGAACAATTTATGTAGTTGATCGCCAGTTTTGACTGATTTACAGCAGCTTTCCCAACTCGTCGATCTCACACACGTCTCATCTACTCGGCCACCTCCTTTAGCTGAATGCATCCAATCCCGTTAAGGCGACCTTCGCGCCACCCTCGCGATATTATTATAGATGCCTGGTCGCTCGTGTTTACGCGCTTGCAGCGATCGGTATCCGGCGGCGTTGGCTCCATCGATTTAACGTCAGCTGTAACTCGCCGAGTTTAGCACGGTGAATCTCTCTCTCTCTCTCTCTCTTGAATGCCTTGTTTTCTCCTGCACCTGTATGCTACCGTCGACGTCATAGTTGCTAGCTATTCTTCACTTTACCGCCGAGTGTTGTTGTGCAGCGGTCGTTAATTATTGCGAGTCTGAGCGATGATGAGTGTTCGTTGGGTTATTGGATTGATGCTGTGGCAATTTTAATTAGTGCGTTGAGGACGTGATTATTGGAGATGTTTTATTTTCTGTTGTAATAGTTGTTTGTTTTAGGATATGGTAGTGGGGAAACAATAAATAAATAAATCGATACTATGAAATTTTGTTCGAAATTCAAAAGGGGATTTGGTTAAAATTTGTTTTATAAATGAATATTTTAATATTGGCTTCGACACGAATATCAAATTATAATCGGTTTTACGAAGATTTAAAACTTTTAATGTTTACCAATGCGACGCTTTCGAATTTTTTAATAGCAGCTCTGGTGCATCAGGTAGGGTTGGGCGATTTTTTCCGGACAACTAAATCGATTCACCTAAAAGCTTTCTTCCTTATCTTTAATTTCCTTTTTTTATTTTGATTTTGCACATTTTTAAAAATAGGGTCCATAGTTTTTGCAGAATAAAAATAGCACATTATTGCTCCGATATTTTTTAAAAACAGTTTTATAAATAGAACAATGGCTGATCAGCATCGTTCGTCCGTTTCGCGCAATTACCATTTCTTCTGCTGTGCGTAACTCACGATCATCCGTAAACCTCGTTGGATTATTCACCAGTCTTAGTATTCGCTTTTCCGTAAAGGAAGAGAACAGAGAGCCAAGCTCTGAAGACGAAAGGAAGCAACTGTACTTTCTTTTCTTTATTCATAAGAATCGATATCAGGAAAGAGATCTTATTATATTAGACTTCTTGCTCCTTCTCTCTTTTCCTACTTTGGGAAATAATACTTCTTGTGGGGATCTTGCGAGCAAGAAAGTAATATTAAAATATTTAATTAGAAACTCTTTGGCCACGATTTAAAAATTTTATTTCTTTAATTTCCGCAGACAGAACAATCCGATTATTTCGATAACCACTTCGGCTCGTATTTCACCTTCTCAATTTCGTTCCTCTTTCAAACAGAACGATTTCACCAGCGAAGAAAAATACAAGTCGTTTTCCTCGAACAAAGAAAAATTCAACCATCTCTAGAATTGAAAAATTTTCACTTACATCATACCAGCAAAAAAAACGCACACGAAGAAGCGGCGAAGAAATAGAGAGGGAGAAAAAAAAGCATGATGTGGTCGATACGCCAGAAGCAGCAACGAAGATGAGATAGAAAGTAGGAAGGGCTCGCCCTACTCGGCGCAACTTATACGAGCGAAGTAAGGTCAGGTGTAATGCGTTCCTCGATAAAAGGATAGCATTCATGTATATACCCACCTCCACAGGCATATGTAGGCGTGTATATAGCTATATACATAAAGCAACCTTGCGTTTCCTCGGGTACCTTGGGGGATATTCGAGCGTCTCGATGTTCATCCTCTTTGTTTCTCCGCTGTTGCTTCGTCTACTCCTTCGAGTCTGCCCGTGTGACGAGCGACATTTTTAGATGAAATACGAAAAGGTGATGGAAAAAGGGGGCCAGTATACTGCTGTTCCTACGTTTTCAGGAGGAAAAGTCGAAGGAGATGGTATAGGATGGGAGAATGGTAATAAGAAACTGGGAGGAATTAAAATGGGAGAGATAGGGAGATGTAAGGAGAATTAGAAAGGAGAAAAGCGAGGGAGGAAAATTGGAGTCGGCGTGCGGAAGGAGGGTAAGGTTGAATTTATTTTGGTGGGGAATAATTGTGCGATTGGTGGCGTGATAATTGCGATGGTGGATCTAGTCGATGTCGAGAGGATTATTTAAATGGAAGAATATGCTTAAAGAATATTTTATCTGATTATAAACGTTGAACTATTTTTTATTTATTAATATATTCTTGTAATATATAAATTGACTGTGAAACTTTATCAGGAATTCAATTAACTGTGATAATAAATAACACACTAATGATACACAGATTTGTTGTTATGTGACAAAGAGATATTGAAGTATTCTTCATCAAGCTATCTCAACGATATCTTGACACTGATTAGTAAAAGAACTGATAATTTTTAATTAAATTGGCTCGAGTAGTGTGGGCGTTGATTAATGCAAGTATGGGAGTCCCGAAGGAATTCAATGAAGAACAAATTTTGATATGCAGATGTATGGTAATTACGAATGTGATGCACTGATGGAGACAGAATATCAATGGTAATTAAGCTTGCGACGTGTTGATTGTAGTGGCGGCACTACAATCTATTTGCGTGTACAAATTGCGGCTCTGTTATTATGATGTACCAAGAAAACTTGATCATTTCTCGTATTGACGTTGCATAATATTAGGTACATCCAAAAATTTACGCGTAAAAACAATTTCAGGGTGACTTTTATATCAAAATTACTTGATGCACGATTGAGTGTGAAAATATCAGACTTTTTACTCATTTAAAACTTTTAATTAACCTTGCTATTTTTGCTTGTGTCAAAAAATTTTCTTCTTTCTCTTGGTTGAAATTACAAAAGTCTAGCTCTTTTTATCGTGGATCATCACTCACGGGGATCGCTAATGCTGGTAATGAAAAACTAACATATCCTCGTTATCTGTTCATCAGTTTCATTAGTGAGTTCGCCCTCACATTTTTCCCTTCTCATGGAACACCGTACAGTCACTTACGTGAATTTTCACAAATACCACATTTCTGTTATTTCAAAAGTGTATTTTCCTGCAATTGAATTGGACTTGAGACATTTTGAAAATTCTTCATAGACCCAATTACACGTCCACTGAAAAAAAGAGATAAATTGTTGAAAAAAGGGCATTTATATAGAAAAACACGAAGTGAGAGGATAATTAAAGGATCCGAAAAAGGCTAGATGGAAAAGTAGTGAAGAGCAGAGAGCGAAAAACTGGGGTCAAAGAATGAAGCGTCGGAGTTGAGTGGCGTGGTAAAGGCGAGTATCCGCAGGGATCTCTCAGTCTCGCGAAAAAAAACGGATAAAGACACGCTTTTCTCGTACCGAATAGTGTTTGAACTTGCGAGTAATTCGAAATGATCAAAAGCACGGTTTTGGAAAATTGATTCGGTTTCCACAAGATCCTGAATTCATTTCTGTCGGTTATTCGTGGAAAACTCCAGTGGGTAATTTGGAAAATTTGTTTCCGTGAACACGAAATGTACTTATTGTGTTATTTTTTACCGTAAATTCAATGCACTTGAAAGTGCATCAAATTTTGCTTATTTAATAATTATCAGTGTTTTTTGTGCGTAATCGATTTCCATTAAATTTTCCAGTTGTCAAGCAGTATATTTATAGCGCTTCATTATAACGAAGTAGTCAATATATGATCAATACTGAAATTTCATATTTATTTCCATTCGTTGTTTAGTTTCTGATAAAAATTAAACACAGAAATGTTTGCGATGAGCATTAAACACACACATGACGAAAATTGCAGTGAGATTTCCAAATTGCTTTCCAAATATATACGGAAAACGTGCCTGATGAACTCACTGCAAAGAGAGTCGTGGATTGAATTCCCGACAATTTTCGTGACTTACCTCCTGCGATCTTCGAAACGCTCGTAGGTGCAATGTACCTAGCCTGGGTATAGAAAGAAGAAAGAACCGTTGATGAAGCAACTCAGAGCCTTTGCCACGTTTTTCATTCTTCCTCTCTCGCGTCGCGCGGCAATTCTCTCCGAGAACGACATTGAAGCACTTGGAGAAAATTCGCCTCGGGTCTCTTTAATTTGTTTTTGTAAAACAAAATTAGAGCTCCAATCGTCCATCAATCTTTTTCTACTGAAAGTTTCTTTATTTTACAAAAAATATTTGATAAATAGTTTCTACGTTTTACTACTTCTTTTTTAACTAAAAAAAAAAAAACAATTATTTTACACACAAATCAGGAATATAACGTAATTATTGCTCGAAATTAATGTTATCATCTACTTACGAGGAGCTATACATGTCTACACGTTTTTAATCTAAGAAATAAAATAAAATAAAGAGCGAAGAAATCACAGCCGCATCTGTGTAACATTTCACTCACGTTCCGCCGAAATTCATGAGCAAGTAGAAACAGACAGGCTCCTGTGGGACAAGACAAAGAAGCGCGAGGTGAAAGAGCACATTGAAATGAGACTGCGGTACCGCTGAGTCACTCCTTCCAGCCACACGCGAATTTAGCTGAAATAATCTGTAAAGGCAATAGTCGTGTATTATTATTATTATTTTTTTTTAATTTTCGCTCGGAAATTCTTGAAAATTATCCAAGAAAGAGGAAATAAAACTCGAGCTTTCCCACGTGTAATCTACAATCCGCGCACGTACCGACGAAAATTCATACAGGCAAGTAGAGCATGCGGCATATGTAGCGGGCGATGAATGAAGGGGTTCTATGATGCTTTTTTTTTGTTTTAAACCCTGAAAATTCTTTTATTAAAATTTTTAAAAATGAAAGCACTTCATATTGGCATTTTTAATTATTTTCCTGATCAAGTAGTAACAGACACGTCAACTTTAAATCCCAGAGATATAATTAAACATCGCAATATCCACCGCGTCTCGCGATAAAAATAAACATTCACACTTCATCGATCCTGAAAACTAAAATATTTTCATTCTTACAACCCTGCTTGCAATCATAACACACCACCATACTCATAGATCACCGACCTCAAAACCACCCCCTAATTAAAAAAAATACCATATAACATCACAAAAAAAAAATCATCCTTCCATCACAAAACACCCTCTCTTTCTCTCGTAGCTCTATCCAGGCATCAGAGAGTCTCTCTCTTTCGCTTGGATCGGCGCGCGCTTGCGGGGTGGGGATCTCCCGGAGAGTTCTGGAGAGGGAGAAGCTAGCGGCGGCGGCGGCGGCCCGCGCTGACGTACGGCAGTGCGTTGATTTCCCTCGGAGGCTCGAGGATAACACGCTCTTCGCTCGCTCTCAACATCGTCGCGCGTCTCTTTTTTTCCTCCTCTCTATCTCACGTACACAGTGTTATACGTGTGTGTGATATGCGGCTGCTGTGCATGGATTGCTCTGACGAGGGCCTGTAGTTCTACGCAGGATATATATAAATATAATATAAGTGTGTGCGAGTAATAAATATTTGTATTATACATATAGTGAATTTTTTCCTCTTCGTCTGTAACGACTACAGACTGTGTGTATAGCAGTGCGAATATACATGTATATGGTATAGAGTGAGATATATGTATACCGTAATAGTATAGCGCGTGTGAGAAGGAAACGTGCGTTTGGTGCTGCGCGCTTTTATAACGTGTGACACGGAAGGAAGAAGAAGAAGAAGAAACGCGGCAAGTCAATTGCGTGCCGTCGTTCCTACTGCCTCCTCTACGCAACCGATCGATACGCACCTCTAGGTGAGTAGTCGTCTCCGTGATGTTTTCACGCTGCAAGCTCATCTCGGAGCTTTTTTTTTCTTCTTCTTCGAAAACTCGAGATGTTATTGTTCAGAACAATGGGGTGCTTGACTCGGAGTTGAAGCACCGGACAGGTGTAGTACACGCGCTGGAATAATTAATGGAGTATGTATGGATTTTTCGAAAACAACTTTATTGCTCGACGAAGGAAAGTTTTCCTGCAAACATTCCGCGATATGTATCATTCGTTCCATTAACCTATTCACGAGCGCGGGAAATTTGAAAAAAAAAAAAAAAACATTAGATTCAATCCAATTAGAAAGCGTGTATATATTTTCAACCTACTCTACTCCGCTGATTGACGCAGTTTTCATTTCCGTAATTGAAATCTCAGGTTCCACAAACACACGACTATACACTCCTGCTCTCCTTTGCATCCCGTAATTGAATCAACAACAATACATAACGCGCGCGCCGGGCAAAACTCATCATTATATAACGAAAATTAAAAACTCACCTGCTAGAGTTTTCAGCTATATTTTTTTTTTCGAAAGACCTCGTATTTTCTCGGGGCTCTCGAGCAAACAGCCTACACATTTGCGAGATGTGTGCAGAGTATCCCCAGCGTGTATAAACTGAAGCCTCATCGTTTTTTCACGAACGAGAGAACGCTTTCCTCGGCAATTTTTCTCCGACAGCTCTCTTAACTTTTTTAACGAGCCGCCCAATCATTCTGACCATATAGTCGCGAGACTCTCAAGGGTTGTACCTTATCTCATCTTTACGATCGTCGATACTCGATTTTTTTTTGTTTCGAGTTCGACGAGCTTCTTTTTGTTATTTTCCTTATTTAATTGATACGTATACCTGTGTGCGGTTTGTTAGAGTCGACGTACATCTTTTTTTTTTGCTGCAACAATCGATGCATAAATATTGAATAAAGTAGTCGAGCGCTATCTTATAACTCATCTAAAATCGTAACAAATCTTCATCGAGTTATACGCGAAAGTTATGCAAGCTGAAATTGAACGCGCGTCAGATTTTTCAGAGCAGTTAAAAGCCGCTCCTAACAATGAATATTCAAAAGCTGGTATATCACAAACCGTTTACACTCATTACCGTCTTTTACATAACAACGACCGTTAAAAAATATATACCCACACGTGGAACGTCGAATTTCTGTGTATAAAGCAACATTACAATCGGTTATCGTCACCGAAAACATTCGACGCACAGAACTGCACCAACAATTCCAAAAGAAGCTACTTCTACTATACTGGAACAAAGGCCATTCACACCCGCGCAAGTGAAAAACACGGGTCGCTGTTTCAGAAAAGGCACTGCTTTTTGGAAACACCCTTTTGGCCACAGCGTGAAATAAAAAAAAACGAAGTTCCGGGGCTTGTGTGGATTATTTAGAGCGACGTTGTAGGGGAGAAATTTTTTGCTCTCCTGAAATTGAGAGGAGCTCGTGTCGAGAGATTTATTAACGTGCGTGTGATTCCCCTTTTCTTCTGCGTCATGGAGGTATCGGATCAGCAGGAATTATTCTGAGGATTGACTCGTTCGAGGAAGTTCTTTTTGTTTTTCTTGAAGAGAGGGATAGCTTTTTTTAAAAAGTTTTACAGGGTGTATTGCGTTCTTTAATGTGATTAAGACGTTCCTGGAGTATCGAAGTTTTTTTTTATCGAATGGAAGTATATTGCGCGTGAGAAAATCGATAGCTTATACGGCTTCTTGGTTTTAGATAAAGTTTTGAAAAACTCGGTAAAGGATGTAATATATATGACAGGATTTACATTATGATAAAGACTGAGAATAAATTTTGTTTTAATCTACTATAAAGTAATAAAAGAAAGTTTATATCTTTAACGATGTTCCCATTGATTTATTCGCACGACAGATATTGAATAAAAAGTTATCTTCTTCGGAAGAACATAATTTCTTCCTGGATGGAGTCAAGTTGGGTATAGACCCTATGTAGACATACTTTCGGCTTGTCGACCCTCCGATCTTCAGTTCCGAGGGAAAAGCCAGCTTTTTCTATGTAGTGTCTCGAGATAGAGTTTTCCTCCATATTCTAGAGATGGAGTCAGTAGGAATTTAATCATAGTAGCCTTGTCATAATATCGAGTAGGATGTGAAGGACTTGTAAGAAAGGTATAACAATACTTGATTTGTATTTATTCTTCTGATTATTTTTAATGACTAATATAGAGCATTGAAAAAAAGTTAATCGCTAAAGGAAAGCAATTCGAAAAATGCAGTTAAAAATACAACGAGTGCATTAGATATTGATCTGTTTATTACGCGAGTCCTATTTTTCCCCTTGCCGTGTGCAATAATTATCACTTACGAAAATGACGCTCGAAGTGAATGGCTCTCTCTATGTCAGTTTTTAGCACGTATTTTCCGATTACTTTCTGCGTCTGAAGCTATCTTAAAAATAAACATATTTTCATACTTTATTAAAAATATATTACAATTTTTGTTTGCATTACCGTTCGTTAATCAAGATATTCCCAGTATCATTGATACACATTTCGAAACGAGTTTTTTAATCTGTTGAATCGCTTTATTTCCTCCAGGAAAAGGGATTCATATAGTCAAATATTAATATACGAATGAATGCGCGGAAGAGATTGAATAGCCCGTGAACTGCTCTATTCAATTTCAAAAGTCGTTTATATTTAAAATTTAAATACAATAACCGAGCGGATGGATACCGACTCCCTTTAATTTTCAACGCAAATCCTGAGAGTTATCCTCATTATATGTCGGGGCTCACGGTTTTCTCATTAGCGCTTTTTTAAAATTAAATAATTATATCCTCTACAGACTTTTTGAAACGAAGTTACGATTCCGCTATCTGGTGCTGACGAGAAGCGCTCGTGTAATGCAAGATATCAGTATTCCGTCAGCTAAGTGACAAAGACACCTTGACACGGGCTCAATTAGTCAGATAAAAGCAGATGTTACTGTTGGACAGTAATGGACCAGTCTTCCGCGATGTAATTGGATAACACAATGTTGACACTTGTCTCCTTCACGCCCAGATAGCCGTCGTGTATAGTTATGCTACATTATACGAATAAACTTTATGGTATCTGTCTTTGATTTATAATTTTTTTTTCAGTATTATACTAACTCGTCATTCACAATCAAATGTGAACTTTTATTCATTTTAAAAAGTTATGGATAATTTCGACATTTGATATCTTGTTGATGCTCAGTCTCGAAAAAATGGCGCGAGATTTAATTTCCTAACCTCAAAAAAATCAACTTTTTTGCATAAATGGAATAGTGTGTACTTAAAAATTTCATAAAATTAATACAAAACATCTTGTGTATCTAAATATATGAGAACGTGCAAACCGGGTCTGTAGATACTAGTTCCAAAAAAATCTGTTTAATCATTTCTCCCCGACAATTAAAACGCGACCGACAGCACAGCAATTATAGAGATAGAAGAAAAAAGAGACGCGACAGCAGCAATCTTCCATAATCGACGCTCGCATATATACATCTCTCGCAAAAAAAGGAAACGAACGAGCGAAGAGAAAGAGAAAAAAAATGCGCGCTCGTACTCATGCAATGTTTTCCTCGCGAGTGTCAGGGTCTTAACCTCGATGTGTGTGTATATATACGCATCTCGAGATAGCGAGTCATTCTAAAAAAGGCCTTTTGCTCTGGTTTTCGCGGCAGCGCGTGCGAGTGAGTCGTATGGAAGGCTGCCGCAAGTTTATAATAAAAAATAATAGCTACGAGGGCGATATTGATGTAAACAGGAGAAGTGGCTCATTGTGATCTAAAATTGGCGGGAGATTTAAATATTTTCGTATGGGAGAAGGAGGAAGAGCAGAGACGCGAGGAATTCGGTAATAGCCACGCAGTATTGCGTGGCTATGTTAGCTCGTAATGTGACTATAAACAAGTGTGGCTATGAGGTTATTCTAGGCAACCGATCGCACGTGCAGATTAATATTATTGGAACGAAGTTAATTGAGTCTTTGCACTTTATATTTAGCATTTGCTGATACAGCGAAAGATTTTAATTAATTTTAAAATTGTCAATTAGAAGGAAATATCGATTTTCATTTATTTCTATTGTAAACGGTTGTGATAAATGATTCGTATTTTAATTGAAATTTGAATATCTTGCATTTATATGGGATTTATTATGTTTGAAGTATGATAACCAAAGTATTGAAATTTGAATACGTAGCATCTTCAAGAAAAAACTTGTATTAGTGTATATGCAAATGTTTTTCATTCAGTCTAATCTAGAAAATTTACTGCGCCAGAAAACGTTCATTTAAAGTGATTAAGTGTGCAACATGATACCTTCATTTTGCTTACAGAGTTGCTTTAACTCGCCATGAATTATACGACAGTTTTTTAATCTTTGTAAATTAAAATTTTTCCGGGCTGGGTTATGTCTCAAACACTCATTTCCTGTGTATTAAATCACTCAGTCCTCGAGTGATCTGTTTTTAACTTCTTCTTTTTTTCTCTCTCCCATAAACATTACGTAAGTGCATATTTTCTGCAAGAAAACATGCCAGCAAATTTCGTCTGAAAACACGCTTGAAATACTCACAGATTAAACTCAACTCGACTTGGAGCAAAGGATCCTCTCTGCCGTGCGATATACAGCGAAATACAAAGCCGTCGCGCAAGCAGACCATAAAATCTCCATACAAATGTGGACCAGCCGCTCAGGCGATGATTTTTTGCGTACGTTCTCACCACACGTGAAAGCCGAGCAAGTGTACACGAGGAAAAAAAAAACGAGACGAACTAGGAAACAATTGATAGAGCAAACCCGTGTACTGCGGATTTCGTTGTCGGGACATCCGGTTTTTTTTTGTGTCGACGCTATACAGATCGCTTTAACCGCACTACTGAGCTTTACCGATTTTATCCCGGTCTTTGGGGAGTTGAATCGGGAAATTGAATTATCGGAGAAGCGTGTTAATTATTCGGTTCACGTTTTATCGCAGGACGCTTTCGGTTCGGAGAGTAAAAAGGTGCGTGGGTGTGAGCTAATCTGCAATCTAGATTCGAGTGCATTGCTTTTGAATGTGGTTTTTTCTTTTTGAAACGCGTATGTATTCATATAACGATAGTGTATTGATTTTTTATTTTTCAATGGATATTCGTACACGTTTGATGTTTTCAAACTTTGTACAAGTATTTTCAAAAAGAAACTATATGTTTCCGTATTGAGAAACTTGAAATATTATACTCAAATGGTACGGTTAATATTTCTTTCTAACACTTAGACCAGCGCGTGTTTGAAATACTGTATTCTATATACGGCAATCTTGCTACGAAGAAGGAAAAAGTTAATGTGTATGTATGGAATCTGGACACTTGTAAATTTAAAACACAATGTGTTATTTTAAGAGCCTAGACTGACGCTGTAATTGTTTACATCGAGCCGTTGTAACTATTTTTAAATCTTTGATAGATTGTAGCAGTTCATGCATAAATGTATTAGGGCCTCCATGAATTTTTTTGCATTTTTAAAAGCGATCAATAATTGACGATGCATATATAGCTTGAATCATTGGAACGTACCCTTTTAGACTGTCTTCGCTATACTATACCTACGAAAAATAAAAGGATACGGAGTTACATAATTTTTGTAAATATATTTTGTAACATCGTGTTTTTGTGTCTCTGGTGTATTGAAAGTAAAATCCATTTGGGATATTGGAAATGTTTTTCGTTCCACGTGTAATCCAGGATTATATTTTTAAATCGAAATACTGAAGATGTCGAAGTAAAAGAAAAATCGTCGAAATTATATTCCGGGAAACAAAATCGGAATTTGGAAGCACTTCAATTCCTGGAAGTGAAAAGTTCGGGAAAGAAATAAAAGAAGGTGAACTTTTTGATGTATTCAGTTTCTTAGCCATTGGTCGTTTTTGCTTTGGCATTCGAAGCATTAAAATGTAATTTCCTGGAAGAGACGTGATATGAATTCCCGAATCTTTCGGACTCTATAATGGTAATTCACGAGAAAAGACAAACTTAAATTGATATATCTTGTTTTGTTATTCGACTTATGTCTTCCTAAATATAATAAGATTACTTTAATTATTTACGTATAAACTTGAACATTATTTACCACTTGAAATCAAGAGACTCACACTTCATATAGCTCCAATGACCGCATCGATTTTCACCTACTCGCCAGCTGAATCTTAAACACTACCGTATAATTGCCAAGTCTCACAATACATTCACGTCGCGCTTCTTAAACCAAGACAGCAACGACGAGTGAAAAAAAAAGTTTCACCACACTGACCCAACTATACAAACACACACGACACATATCGTCCTTTCGATTGGCCAAGCGCATAATTACGATACCGAGCTGCACGACACTACATCTCTCGAGTCAAAAGCCAGGCATTCAACTTTCATGCACTTTCCAGTCGAGCGCTATATACACGTATGCACGTGTGGGTTATTCGGCTCTGAGCATCGATTGTCTGAAATTTTCAGCCGATCGATGCAGCAGCAGCTCGCCGTATATGTGTGAACGTCCCCGACGGAATGGAGGCACACACGGAAGGAGGACTTAAATTGCCGATGACGACTTTGACGCGCTTGCTTCGTCCGACGACGGGGAAAAAGCCAAGTGTGCCTCTCGGCTATTTATAGATCCTACACGTAGCTCGAGCACTGATTAAGTGTCCGACCTTTTTTTTGCGGGACGTCCTTGAGTTTTTGCGAGATGACGGGGTTGGGATATTTTTTTTTGTTTTTCGTTATTTTTTTTTAGGAGGAAGTGAAGACTTGGGCGGGAAAATATTTGAGGAATCTGGATTTTGTCGTATTGGAATCCGGGGGATTCTAGTAAGAAATGGGAATATTGGAATGCGTTTTTGTGGGGGATGTTATGAGGCAAAAGCAAATAGTTTTTGTATTTGGAAAGTAATAAATTTTTTGATTGAAATTCCAATGCGTTTTTATTATTCCATATGTAGGGCACAGTAGCATTTCTGGACGTTTTAAGGTTACGGAATTTAAGAGATTGCGACTTTCGTTTAGTCTTGTATTCTCGGTGTATAGATGCTCGTTAAGAATATGTATACGTTTTATGACTCTGGCAAAAGCGTATATATTTCGTCGCAAGTTCATAAAAATTCACTCGTATTGTAACATTATATAGTTTCATAAAAAGATGCACTCGTAATTCTTTTTATTGGCTTATTCACGTTTATGTATTTATATATACAGGTATATGTTTTATGCGATTATTGATTTTATCAAAGATGTCGCGTCGAAACCGTTCGAAGTATTCTAATTTTTTTTTTCATTTGATCTCATTATATAGCTAACTTTATGACCTTTTTTATCATTTAATTAACGAAGTTAATAACTTACCGTCATCGCTAACGACACACATATCAATTGAAAAACTAAAATAAATCAACCAACATCCGTTAAAAAAACTCAGCAATAAACGTTACCATAAAATCACATTCCCGTCAACAATTTGAATCCCAGCCATCTGCCGTTATTTACTCCACACGCACATCAAACCCACCGCACTTTTATTTATCCACGACCAATTAACAGGGCATCGCGAATCTCGCGCCAAATTTCGCAACTCCACCCCCGCTATTTACACGTTCAGCTGGACACGCAGAATTTTCAATTCGTTATACGCCCGGTCGAGCGAATCGTCAATTAACTAACCATTTTAGGATAAGGAGAAAAATCGCATGCAATCAGCGACGCGTAAATATAGCACCTCCGCCGAAAATCGTGTACGTCGATCGATCCTTTCTAATTGCCTAAAATCGAGGCTTCTCTGCACGAGAAGCTGTAATTACCGTTTCGATGATCTAAAGCTAAACTTGCGTATGTGTCTTAATTGCGCAGTATAGGTATACGTGGGCTCTTAGTGGCTGGCAGATTGATATTTAGTGATGGGGTAATGAGGGAACGGAATTTTGGTGAGACTATTGGTTGTTTGCGTCGGGAAGATTATTGTGGGAGGTAATGGATGGATAAATAATTGCTGATGAATGCGATGTGTATATAGGTGTCGTCGTTATAAATCAATTGGGAGTTGTCTGATTGTCTGAGGTATATTTGATGGGCTAGTAATGATACTGCATATTGATTCTAGGAGAAGATATTTTTTTTTAGAGATATCGTATACATTACTGATTTTACGTTCAATGGTGATGATTTTTTTATTAATAACTATGCTTTGTATATATTTAGCTTGCCTTCTTTAATTTCCTAACCTCAAAAGATTGTATCGCAATGTCATTTGGTTGACATGAAAACGTTTTATAATACACTTTACAACAAAATAACGTGTGCAAAGTGCGTCATAATTTGCTAGTTAGGTTCAATAAGCAATATTTATTGTTACGTACATTTCAGAATAACCAAAATAAGAAAAAAAGCATTTCCTACAAAGCGAAATCTGTCCGCACTTCAAGCACTGCAATAACAGAACCTTCAGCCTGTCATGCGAAAAATCGCCGAAGGATGCCCTCAAGGAATACACCTTCTCCTTACCTATCTCCATCAGTAGAGCTCACACATACACACAAGAGGATATATAAGCCTTATATATCCTCTCGAGTAAGACAATCAGAGCAGCGCGTGTTTTAGCTCGCGTGCAGCTCGGCAACAACATTCTCGCGCTGCCGCACGTCTGACCCCACGCGAACCCCATCCACTTGTCCTCGAGTCTCTTATATACACCTCTCTTTCCCTCTTTCTCTATCTCTCGGCTGAGCTAAAAGGTGAGATCCGCTGGAGATATATGTATATATGTATAAGTCTCAGCTGTATATGTGGGTAATTATTATGATCGAGATAATGAGGCTAATGCGGAGAGGTGTCGTGATGGCGCGATAATGAGTGCTTTATGCACTGGCTTTTGTTTGTTGCGTCTCGTCGTCTGCGGTTTCGAGAGAGAAAACGGTTAATTAGGATTTTTCGTAGCTACTGCTGGAAAATTATGTAGGGAAAGGGGTCGGCTTGATTAGACCGCCGCTGCTGCTTTCGTGAGACTCGAAACGGGGTTTATTTATAACCCCCTTTTGTGCGACGCTAATGTTATTAACGGAGAGGTTTTCTTTCTATAATGAGATTATTTTTGGGATCGTGAGAGAGCTGCGGATATATCGACGGATGAATATATTTTACTTTTGATTACTTAATGGAGACTTTGAGGCTATGCGGTGAGATAACGCGTAGGTTTATGACCCATTGCACTCTTTTTTTATTCGTTATGACGCCTGTCCACGTGAGCTTTAGACCTTGCGCTCGTTCTCTCTTTGTAATAATGTGTATTTCGTTTTGCTTTTTGTGCATGACTAGTGCGATGATAGTGACGTAATTTTCCTGCGATGTGGGGCAGTAATGTGCTCGTGATGATTATCCTTATCCTTTATAACTTAGCTGAGGAACTATACGATGATGGTATCGTTGTGTTATCTTTGTTTATGGAAGCTACACATTAAAACTGATGACAGACTTTTTTTTGTTATTTACGCAGTGTACATTAATAATTAATTTTTGTCTTTTCTTTGTGTTTCAGGTGAGTTTCATACATCCACTTATCCTGCGAAACTGCTTTTGCAAAGTGAGTCAACAATATATCATAATCGTGATACCCTTAATACACAAACCTGTTAGACGTTTCATGAACTTAAATACCTTCGATCAAATAATCTCTCGTCAAGCAGTAATACATAAATAGAAACGAAAAATGCAATTCACGAGACAGTGGCATGTTAAGTAGGCGTGTCGACGTACCGTAAAACGAAAATATCCGAGGGGATAACCTTAAATAAGCTTGACCTCCGCAGATCCTTGCATACACGTATTATAAAATATTTCGCAATACTCCAAAGCATTCATTATCAAAAACCTCACATATTTTTGCTTTAAACCGAAAAAAAATTGCTGCATAAAAATTCGCACGAATAAGAAAGGAGGTCAAGTGTTTCTCAACTCAACAGATGCATTATTATCAAAAGCCTCGTGAAAAAAAAAATTGAAAAACGAAAAAGAAAAAGAACCATGTCAGACAGGCTTTCAATCATCGAGCGTTCATTCGACCCCGGCTCCTGAAAATTGCAGGCCTTCTCGAGTCTCTTATCCCCTCATATATATGAGCGTGTGCGTGTCTACCTCTCTCGGGAATTTTCCTCCCGATGCATGGGGGTTGGCTTTAGTTTTCCCCTCATTTTTTCCATGCGCGCACATTCTCCGGTTTATCTAACTAGGCCTTTCTTTTGACACACTTACGCGCGCCTCTCCCTTTTTTTCCGAGGCGGATCTGAGGGGAGAGTCTATGACGCGCTTATTCATTTTGTATTAGGTTTTTTTTCTTCTACTGACGGCCTTGCATCGACGAGTAATTTTGTTATAGGGGTTGGCTCGTTTTCTTATTTTTTTTCTTCGTTTGGCAGATATGTTGTAATATTTAGGAGTTTTTTTGGGGGAGAGGTGTATGTGTAACAAATTAGTGTTTTGGATCTTGATCCTTGTAGACTTTATTGATGATGGAACAGTTATGGAATATGGAATTATATTGTCGTTTCCATTAGTACGAAATTTCGGATTTGGATTTGATGATCATGTCCTAGTATTAAAAGTTCTTGCCAATTTTTTTTTATTTTTTCATGGATTAATAGACATCTTGACAGTTAAAAATATTCGAATTCCTCCCCTTAATCAAGACACTTGTGATAAATTACAACTTTGAATTTCACATCCCTAAAATTATTCACGCATCCCGCATTACGTATTAAAACGGGCTGTCTATCAAAATTTCAAGGACCCCCAATTTATCAGAGATACCTTAATACAGTTATATACTGTACAGAACGCATTTGTCAGACCATACAGAATCAAGATAAATTAAAGCACACATTTCCCGTCCATTTAGTATATGCTATCCTTGGAGAGTTTAACTGATTAATCGCTGAATTTATTACCTCGAAAAAAGTAAGAAACGGCAGCTAAACGAAATAATTACAGGCTGCAGGATATAATCGTTCAAAATTATGAGCTTTCGTGCTCGTTTTCAATCACCGATAGATAAGATAAGCTCTCACGATCACGCCAAAAACGTTTCTCTCCTTTTGTGACTGAGAAACGTATCATCTTTCCACTATTTTTCCTTATTTCACGTCACACTGTTTTTTCATTCAGAGTCCCGTCCACGCGAGCTACGTGTCCTATTCTCTCTACCCTTAACTCATTTTTATCTTGATCCAACAGTCGTCGTCGGCATTATTCCTTTTTTTCGACTTTTTACTACTTCATTTTTCTTTATTGTTTTATTTTTCCACTCCTGAATCTTTGGTTCTCTGGCAAGATTTTTTATCCCACGACACCAGCCTTTTGTATTCCTCGCAAATGATATATTCGCGTAATACTTCTTACTTTTATTTCCTTCTTATCCCTTCCGCACGTAATATATCTCGCTCAGCGGGCCCTTCTTCATGCTTATCTAGATTTACCATTTCAAATTCCTCGTTTTCGTGTGCTCGACTTATGAATATTTTCATTCTTATACCTCTTTGTCGATTTTCTGTCAAAGATAAGGCATTTCTACGGCTTTCTGAAAATTAATTAGATGCTATCGTAATCGTTTTTTATAAAACGTTCACTTATCAAGAAATCAAGGCGAAAGCAAATAGTTTTTTTTTAAATATAATTCACAACTAAAATTTATGACTGTAGGCGTCTTTCATGCGTTTGTATTGTCATTTTTCACATTTGACACTTTTTGAGGTTAAGAATATATATTTATCAAAGAACCTGTGCGAAAATGTATGATTAATCAGAAGATTAGAATAAAAATAGTCTTAGGAATAAAATACTCTATAATTTACAAGGTTTACAGTTTGAGGTTAGAAATCCATACATACAGTCGCCGTTATAAATGTAACCTGATTGGATAGTTTCTGAAATTCACTGATTGGAGCCAAATCGTTTTAACATGGTGCCCTGCTTTTTTTTAAAGTAGAATTTGATCAGCAGTTATATTTTAATATGCTCTTAATCTTTCTTTACCATAACCACAGAAAATCATCAACGATCAAAACTCTCATTTCACAAACAAGCAAACCCAACGATAAAGTTAAAAAAGAATCTCCTGAAAACGAGCGTGAAACCTCCTCGTGAAGAAAAAAAAACTAATCAAAAATTCCAATTTTCATTCAACGACCAGCTGTAAACGAAAGATTGCATCCCGGATCCGATCTCTCTCCCTTGCTGTCGCTCGTGCTTCTAGAAGCACACAGCCCCCGCGGCATCACGAGCCTATACATGTACCACTCTCGCATCGAAAATAAAATGAAAATCGATAAACGCCAGCGCAACACACGAGACTGATATAATTATTCGCCGTAGAAGGAAGAAAAAAAATAGCAGCAGCAGCCTCAATGAATCGTCGACGTCCTCTCTCACATCCTCACTTCATCATCCCCAGTTTCCTCACGCGAGAGCTATTGATTTTTCACTCTCTCCAAGAGAGGTATAGGAAAAAAAGCAGCGAGAGAGACAGAGAAAGAGAGTCTATGTATAGCAACGACGAGGAAGAAGACGAGGTCTGCCAACAAATGAGACCCTTAGGCCGGACGTCGCGTTCCTTCTTCGACGTCGCTTCCTTATCTGTGCGTGCGCTGATAATGAAATTAAGGCCGTCTCATGACGTCAGCTTTTGTAATAGGCGTTGCACACACATACACACACCTTTAGATGTTGCAGTTGGACTATGGTCGCACCACTGATGCATTGTTTCGTTCTTTCCTCTAAGTGGGACGATGACAAATGCCTTCTTGGGCACCGGGTGTATCTGATTTCTGATGAATCGACTCTGATGGAAGTGGAGCGTACGGTTTATTGTGTGTTAGGTACTGATGCTTTGTCACTTTTTGACAATGCGAGCTTTGTCAGAATTAGAAAATGCGTTTGATGGAATATATTGCTTATAGGGATTGAGAATACCTGTGGTGGTCTTGTCACTTGCTCAGCTTGCTTGATGATGAGATTTCTCATCGATTAGACTGCTAATGACAGCGATTAACAATGCTCAAGTATGCCTCGGGCGACGACTATTGACTCCCTTAGAGATAGATGGTGCAGTGCATTTAATAATGTGGGTCAAACGGCTTTCACGTTAGCACCTCGTCCTTTCATGCAAGACTGATCATCAGTTGGAAATTATCTTCTGATATTGGATTCTTAGAGTTATTCAACCATCGTATCTTATTATTCTCATGATAAAGAAACACGAGGACTATAAACATAACCTCAAATCTTTCGCTAATAACATAATCTGGTAGCTGTCATAATTTTATCAGATGGTTCAAAACAGTAGTTATAGGATCATCAAAACAAGATCTTTTAATCATCAAATCAAGTCGTCACTCAATAATTATCAACTTACACACTTTTTTTGCCAACAGGATAATTGATAGATCCAAAAGAACCATTCAGTTTCGCTGACTCAGTAAAAAAAGTCACGTTGCACAAAACACAGGAAGTCCAATAAAAACCTATAAATAACGCTGCAGATCGTCGGGATGATGTCAGCTGTTTCTTGTACAATCACAGTCGGAATAATCGCGCAATTTGGCTCGTATATACACAAACACACACGCACACGTATCAGGCAGTCAGGTCTATTAAACTTTTTTTTTATACAGCGACGTGTTCACCAACGAGTGAATGGCACTTATCAAAATATCAGAAGCGTTAGCTGTCGTGCGAATCGCGTGTTATTTTTATTTTCCAGAGCCCTCGACTTCAGACGCATATTCTGAAAGTGATAAATGACGTTGGTTGTTTTTTTGCAACGAGTGCGACGGTGGTGAAATATTACTTTCGGACTATATCGTTGCAGTTTTAATTAATGTCCTGGTCGACCGTATTGAATCAGCTTTTATGATTAATATCCATTGTTTGCTTTGTGTATTTTTAGATTTCAAGCTGATGATTTTTTCTTTGAGGTTAGGTTTATTATTGAATTCTGGATTCATGTGTATATGAATATACTGCGTCTTTTGCAAGTTTCGAAATATGAAAGTCAAAGCCGCTTGCGTGAAAATTTGAACAGGCCATTAAAACTTTAGATTTATGCATCGTCGGTGAGCCTCAATTTAGGCTTTCGATACCACTGGGAAAACATATGCTGTGGTATTAGTGCAAGCAAGTTTCGCCAACCGCTGTAGAATCGACTTTGAATATACTTGCACGTGGTGTATCTCTCGAGCAGACGTTGGATTAACGGGACTGTATCTTCAGGTGTAAGAAACGGTTTGCTGTGAGTATAACGAAAATTAACGATACCGTTTGTCTTGTTGAAGACAAATTCGCCAATTAACACGGTGTCAGACAAAAAACTTTCGAGCAAAAACAATTTCAACACGAGTATATTCAATTTCAATTTAAATTCCATCTCGTTTTACTGATCCGTCGTGCGCGCACGGCTTTAACATCCAAAAAAAATCAACTCGCAATAAAAGATTAATTGAATTTGTATTTTTCGCGGTTGAAAGTGTCAGCCCTAAAAGTGCAAAGCGAAACCGGTGTTTTAATATTTATTGCGATGCTCGTTCATCTGTACAGGACACGTTCGCCGGCGTTGAAATTGAAATTCGCGCAATTTAAAAGTCTCGAAATCCCGGACTAATGAACGAGGAAATAAACGGAGGGATTACCGACAGGCTTGAATTAATGAAAATTGTCATTGTTTACAACAAGTGAATACATTAAACATGGGAAATATGCTGGTGGGAGATGAGAATGCAATAAATTGCGCGCGGTATGAATATTCATATTTGGGAAAAGCTTTGTCGTACCATTGATCAAAATTCCCGGTGCATTTAAACTGGCACCTTCTGACGATTTCGCCTCTGATAATGGAATATTTCATTTTTTATATAAGTTTACGCTAATATTCCGATTTTTGATATCGATATCGATATGTTAAGAAACTATTTTAGAACTTAAATTCGTTGCTTTAAAAATTGACGTTCACATGATCAGTTTTGAACTAAAATAAATACAAAAAATATCTATTGCGTAAGCGAAATTTACAAAAATTTCGCAATCAGTTAATGATTTCCACTCCAGCTCAGGAAAGCCACTTGACTGTACACTATCGATCCGCGAACTGATGAATTTGCAACCTGTGTGTGTGTGTGTGTGCTCTCTGTCTCTCCTCAACGTTTCAATTGTGCATCGCAGCTTCGCGACACGAAATATACTTCTATTTTTCGTCCCGTGAATTTCCAACGACGCGTAATTGCATCAGCATATTATCAGTTTTTGATAATTAAAACGTTCGTCGCTCGCTGAATCAATACAGCGTCGGAAGCAAGGTTTCATTATTGGATTATAATGGCAGCGATATTTAATTATTGAATATGTCAAATCGATATACTCCGACGTTCTTCGCTCTTTTTTCGTATAATAATCATATACTCTCCGTATAATGTTTGCTTTTCTAAAACAAAAATAAAAACGAATTTTTTTTCACTCTTCTTCATACCTTCCCAAGTATTCACAACATTTGCAATGTAATTCAAGCAGTTCTCCGTATACTCTCAGGAACTTTTCGAGTCGAATATCCAGTTTATTAAAGAAAAGTTTGAACTTGCGCAATTCTCCCGTTGGTCGAAACTCTCGCTGGCGTCTCGGACAAAACTCAATATTAGCTCTCCGGTCACGAATCCGTCGATTGCGGCAATTCGCGAGACACTTTTGAAACCGGCTCTCTCTCTCTCTTTTGCTAAATAGAAAACCAAATGTGCGCTAAGAGGGAGAAATATTTCGCGAAAGAGAAAGATCCGCTTTTGTTCTAGTCCCGCGGGCGCGGTAATGTGCCTTCGTGAAAACACTTGGCTAGAAGCCCGCGCTTACAAAAGACTTTGCTGCTTCTTTTTGCTGCAAGCTTTTATTCGTGTTTCGCGTTCTTAAGCGTCGGTTGCGTTAACGCGAGGAGGAGGAGGTATACAAAGGAAATGCAACTTTTAGCGCGCGACGCTCTTACTCTCTGAGCTTAATTAATCAGGAGGTTGTTATTCTGCGTTGTATATGTCCAGCTGGATTTGTCACATTTTTATGCTTGGAATGAATTGTTACACTTTTTACTTGAAATATATATATTTCGTCAAAGGCTCTTTGGGATTAATGGTGTGTTCTGTGACGTAATTTTAAGGAAGAATGATAATATAGCACACGTGATGTGTTTAATGACGCATTAAAATCGCATCCGATTTATAATGCAATAAAAATGATTTCTAATAGACGAACAGCAATCGCAGCTTCCGCCTTTTCATTAAACGCGTTATAAAACAATAGAGCAATAATGAAACGTTTCCTGGATAAGCCGGATTCAGACGCATTAAATCGATCGCTCTCGCGTCCGTTTTGATACGTAGTGGGGAGGGCCGAAACGTTATAATGAATTAAGCACTACATTATTAATCTTTCAATTATGCAAACGTTTATCGATCCATTGTGTGTGGAGAATATATCGTGAACATCAGTCAATCGCCATCACGTAGAATTTTGGTGTCAGAAGTTCAATTCGATTTTCTGGCTTTGAGAGTGTAAATCGACGTTGTAATCATAGAGAATAGAATGCTGATTTTCTATGTATTTTTTATGATAATCTTTATCGGTTTTATTAGTGTGCTGAAAATCGTAATTGACATTAATTAATTCAAATGAGCTTCATTCTCGTTAATTAACATTTTGACATATTGGATATGGGATTTCCGCGTTATTTAGTCTCGTGATTACATCCATTATCCGAATGCATTGTACTCCTTATTCAAATAATACATATTGTGTTTATTTCAGCATGATTAACTGTAAACCAAACACTCATTTCACAATATGAATTTTCAAATAAAATAAATTATTGCAGCCAGATACATTATTACTCCAAATCAAAACTTTCTTCGCACCTCACTTCCAAAAACATCCTCTTCACACTCCAAATTACAACGTCTTCTCGTGACAATTTCCCAAAGTACAGCACGTTCACAACCCTTGTACCCTCTCAATCCCCCTAACGTTGTTCACTCTCCAGACTCTCCAAGTGTAATACACACTCGAATCCTCGCTGATGCAGTAGTGTAGCACGTGTTTCGCGTCTACTCTCACTTGTGGCTCCCGTACACTCACAGCAGTGATTGATGACTCGTCGCCATTAGGAACTAGACTCCTTGCGACTTACTTAATAGCTCAGTGATTTATCAGAGCATCGGCCAGAGTAATTATCATCCGGCGTCGTAGTATCCGAGTCCCCGAGAGAGGCTCCTTTATGACTGGTCCCTTGAGGTGAACTGCACTGAATCGTGTGGCTTTGGCTGCTGCTGCTGCTGCTGCACCGGTTTTCCTACGGATCGTTTGTATCCTCTGCTGCAAGAGAGCTTTTGGCTTGGTTTCTTGTAATGTAATGAGTTACACGTTCGGGGACTGCGGTGGTACTGCTGCGGGAGTCGATGCGAATTTTTTCGTTGTTGCAGTGATTTGGAGGAATTTTGGGTTTTAGATTTTTTGATCGATGTTTTTTTTTGCTTTGGAAAAGTAAAACACCATTTTGTTTCACTATTTTAATGAATATGCGACTTTTCACAGCGGATGTGATTTATTAATGCGTACACTCATTCACGCAAACTGACGCATTAATAACTTGAATAAAAACTTTATATTGTTGGTAATTAGGTTGCTTATAAAACAGTTTTATAATTTTACTATAATATTCTAAGAATAAATAAATAATAAGAATTTACTGTCTTGGATAATATAAAACAAACTTTTTCAAACTTTCATCTGGCGAAACTGTTAAAGTGCATACTGTGAATGTAGTTACGTTTTCCTTTGTTGCAGGTGAGTTATTGATTCACGGGACATATACATATATACCAGTTGTGAATGTTGGTCTGACGCGTAAGTTTATACATGTTTTATTTTACAAACGCGTGAAGAGGAGTTATTAAAAAAAAAATCTTAGCGTCTTTTATTCACATTTATCAAATTAGAGTTTATGAACGTATTTTTAAACGAATAAGTTAGAGTTCACGTCAGCCATTAGGAAAAAATCAGATTACACACAGGGTCTTTGAAATGTCGGGCATTACATAATCTCAGATTACTCGGCGATTAGGGTTAATGAAGTAGTCGAGTTTCAGCTCCCAAAGTATAGAATCGTCTCCATTTCCTTGTATAAATCTGAAATTTTATAATCCCATTAGAAATCCCGATCGCAATTATCTCTCCAACATTGAAAGGAAAGATAATCTCACTCAACTGTAAAACAATAAACTCAGCGCCATCAACTCTCAACAAATCATCCACCATCCCTGACTCGAATCACAGCGCCACTAATCAGTATATAGCCGTAGAAAGAAAACTCTTCCGCTCGTAGAGTCCTGGCACGCATAGCTATATACATATACCCCCAGTGAAAGTCTCATCCATCCGGCTATAACGTCGATTCCTGCCACGTATCGGCCCCGCTCATTACGCCGGAACTTCTCTTTCTCTTATTTCAGTTTTCTCTTTACGTATAGCCGATGTGTGCTATTGTGTATGCCGTGCGCGCACGTCTCGACGGCTTCCTGTTTCGTTATATATATACACACCTGACTGAGCCTCTGCACTGCTGGCCAATCGATTTGGACACAGACGGACACTGTGTGTCCGGATGACGGTATATACGTGCCATATATACTACGTCGATTTATGGCACCGATGAGCTGTACGGATGGATTGAGAGAGAGAGAGAATGGTTGAAGTGCGTGGCAGTTGTTATTGTGGATCGATATATAGGCTATTTTTCATAAGTCCGGCGAGACACATTGTTGGAATATTGAAACTGAAGTCTTCTATACCTATGTGTATAATAAAAAAGTATGTCTGTAACCGACAGCAGAAATTGTCTTTATGTTTACTCAGATGCACTGGTGAGCGTTGGTAGTCATTGCAAAGTTGACACTTTTAATGTCTCTTGGTACTATATACTTTAAGAATACTTACGAGACATCAGGGTTCCGAAGCTATCAGCTGAAGAATATTGATGGCCAGCTTGTGTGTTTGAAATTGCCTTGGAAATATTATTCGCAAACGTTTAGCATCGTCGTTTTGAACGTTCGAGTCGGAAATGGCTTTTGAGGGAACGAAGGGGGGATTTCATAGCTTCGCATATTATACGACTTTTATTTATGGATCTGCCTATATTTGGTTGAAATGGTATCCTTTGTATATACGGAGGTTCGTAATCGAATACAAATATCTTTGTACAATGGATATACCAATTTTAACATTGTTTGAAATGAATCATATAGAATATTCGTGTTTGACCAAACGCTTTTCAATCTTCACGTATTCATCCCTCACCTTTATCGCAGCGTCTATTGTAGAGCCAAATCCATCATGCTGAGAGAGACCTGTCGATATACACTTTTTTGCATCCACGAAAAGGTCATTTCCGGTCTGTGATAGCAGCTGCATTGAATTTTCTCTCTCTCTCTCGTTCCCAAGCCAATATCTCGAATACGTAAACCCTGTATAAAGGATCTGAGAAACAATAAAATAATTTCGTATATATTAATACGTGAAAAATCCTGAAACTTTCAAACAGTAAATAACCTGCAAGCGTCTCTCTCGAGTCTCTTCCTCCGATATATCGACATCAGAGAGAACCTATATTCATTGGCAGTCAGTGCAGTTTTACGATACCGCCTGTGAAACTCGAGCTCATCCCTTGCATTGTCCCGCGCACTTGTTTTCGAAGGTATATTACGTCAACAAAGTGCATCCTCCGTCGCAGAGGTATAGCAGCATCAGACAATGGAAGAACGAGAGAGTCGTCTGTATTATTCCCGCCACAACACGTTGACGTTCTTCCTCTTGGCAGCATAATGAATGGTCCCGGCGCGTGTTTTCCGTCAGTCGCATAGAGTATATATGTATACCGGTGAGACGATGTCGTACAACAAGCATTATCGTCACTGCAGTGCACAAGTGTGGAGTTTCCATCTTTTTTCCGTTATTGATTTTGCGAGTTGGATGACACAGTTTGGTTTTTCCAAGCGATTCCTCTGTTTTATTATTTTTATTTTTAAAAAGGTTCACGTCGTGCTATTGAGCGATATGTGATTACACGCAATCTCTGCTCGACCAAATTGACATTTCGATGCGCTAATAATCCATTATCGATGATTGAATATTCAATCAATAGCATGTGTATAGTATGTTCATTATCGTTTCCAAAGCGGTATCCAAAGCTCCAGCATAATATAGAGCCATTTTTCAAGCAATGAATAACTGGCAGCGCAGGTGATCAGGAGAACTCGTATCTATTGATCACAAGGGTCGGGAGGAGGATAGCTGCCGATGCTATTGATGTAGCCGTTTGACCGAGCTTGTTGTCGCGTCTGTTCGTTGACCCCCCCAGCAGCGGTGTCTGCTTTTGTGTCCTGTTGCACTTGCAGCTGTGCTGATGCGAATTCTCTGCTTCATCATCCCTCTGCTTTTGAATTGGGACGATCCTTTTGATATCTGTAGTCATCTTTTATTACTATTTAATGATCGTCGATCTTTTCTAGCGTTTATTTTCCATACAATCCTTCGCATCGAATTAAAGCCGAAAGTACACCTGCAAGTCTGATATTGAAATTGCCATTAAAAAATCTAACTAAACCGTATCCTCAAGTCTCTCTCACACTATATTCTCTACTAATGGTCAACTCAACCAAGCATCATCTCCATATCAGCATTTCACACAACGAGATAATACCTCCTCGAATATAAATACATCTCACTGCGTCCGGAAAATTGAATCGCTCGACGCCACCCCCGACTCCGTCGCTTTCATCATCGATCCTCCGTTCAAGTTCGCTCCCCCGAGTCGGCAAACAGGTGGACGCGACGAGAGCGCCTCTCGTGTGCGCTCGGTACAGGTGTACTGAATATCTAACTATATGTATATATACTCGTACACTTTGTGCACGCTCTCTGCTTTTTGGTGTCTTTCCAGTGAGCGACTGTTTTTTTTCGGCCCTTTTGAGTCCTGGATTTTCTGGTTGTTTCCAACTGGTTGGGATTGACTTTGTGCGGATATTTTTTTGACGTTTGGGTGGAGCTCGAGATCTTTGATTTTTTTTGTCTTTTTAGTATGGTTATGTATGAATGTGAACTTTGTAGAATAATATAATTTGTAAAAGGTAAAAATATTAATTGAAAACTTTCAATATTTGCCTTTGATTGTTGGCTCTGTGTTTGTTTTTATAAAAGAATTTTTTATCGTTGCAAAAAATACATATTGTGTTGAATTGCACTTGATTGCTTGTTCACCCCGAAATGAAACGCGAAACGTTGTTGACGTTGCTTGTGTTTACAAAATGTTATTTAACGCTGCAATAAATGCAAGGATAAAGTTAGCTTAAAATCAAAGTTACAAACATTTTTATAATTTCAATGTTCAAAGTCTGCTATATATAAATATTAAAAAAAAAAACAAGAATTTCAAGCTTTTTATGTCGAACAGTGTCTATCGTAAAAGAGGTCAGTTTCAATAGCCTACACAGCATTTTATGACGATATCAATTGTCTGGAAAATCGTTCATCCCTAGTACTCTGCTGACACGTGCATCTGCGTTTCCTACGTTATATGTATAGTCACTGACCTGACGTGACGCTCTATAAATTTCTCCCAAAGAAAATGAAAAAATGATACTAAAAATGTCATAAATGAACACGTTGCAAATATATAAAATAACGACCATACTAAAGTGCAAATACAGATTCTGTTTGTACGGATCTCGTGTATCCGGTCGTTATTTTTGTTTCTTTTGCTTTAGTATATCTTTCAGTGAAATATTTACCGTCGGCGAATAAACGACGTACGTTATATACTTTGGTGTATATATTTTTATGTTTATTAACAACTGAAATTTTTTAATTTCTTTTGATAACTCAAATAAATTGTTAATGATATGATCTTACATTGAATATTACGTATATTTTATTTACTATACTAGGAAGTCTAAGTCCGCTTCGCGCATCTTTCCAGAAATATTTTAAATTTTGCCGCCTGCTGAGCGCTAACAGTTTGAAGCGTTTGTAGGTTATGAGTTAAAATTCGCGTTCCTAAATTCTTGTACCAGGCGACCAATAATCATCAATTCGAACGATCGGGTGAAAGTGTCCCACCTTGCGGTCAACACCAGAAGCTTCGCTAAGTTCTTGCGGTCAGCACCGAAGCTTAAATCCCTTTAATTCAAAAGTAATGAAAAGTATGATTTAGATGATAGCAAAGAAAAATAATATTATATTTATATATAATAATTGATCTAGAAGCTAAAA